>DWQL01000617.1:0-14198 GCA_018231265.1 Noctuana haematospila | reverse complement strand
AATAGGCTCCGAAACTACTGGACCAATTTGAAAAATTATTTTTCTATATGATAGCTACATTCATGAGGAAGGTTATAAGCTATCAATTATATATTCTTAACGCGGGTGAAACCGCGTGGCACGGCTAGTGTATAATATAGAGGCTAATATTTGTTTTAACAACTAGGCTGTCATTGCTTAATACTGACCAATAAAATCGCAGGCCGAATCGTGACTTCTTTTGACCACGTTTCATTGATTAACGCACAGCGAACACTGTAACCAACATACTGACTTTCAAATTTATAATATTAGTAGGATTTGGTCTAATCGAACCACTTCAGTGTTTACAACGGAAATCTTAACGATTTCCATCCTGTGTCGGCTGTCGAATCATTAATATTCATTACCTGGTTATTATACGTGTAGGTACTTATAGATTAACTGCGCTGCATCCGCCTATAAATGCCTATAACGGGACCTTTATGATATGTGATATTTCCTTAATAAAATAATCTTTTCATCTACTAATGATTGTAAATAAATAAATGCTTATCTACTCATCGTAGCTCTATATAATATTATCTCCAGACTAAAATTCCGTGTCGCGGGCTGTACGGACAATGAAGAAAGATCATTCTATAGATATAGATCATTCAATATTGTATTTGATGCATCGAACCCTAGACTCTCTGAATAGTTAATGAATATTATCGTAAGGAGACTGAGCAATAATTAATTCTCATTTGCAATAAATTCAATCCTCACTTTGAGTCATATCTAAAACCTTATACAGGACCGATTTTGCGCAAACAACAAAACTAAGGCAGAAGTACTGTTTGCATAATGTAGCAATTACAATTACAGTGCAATTACAATGACGTAATGGCAGTAATGACGTAGAATAATGTAAACAACGTGCTTGTATGTCGGCAGTAGTCGGTCGGTACTAGAGAAGGCCGCTTTCGAGAAACAGCGGAAATACTATTCCGTTTACTATTAACTGTTTTAGGTAACACTAGTTACCTAGTGTTGTAATCTTTGTTTGTTTTATTTATTCTCATTAAATGGGTGTCTTTCTTTGGATAGTAGACAGTACGGAATGGTTCCTTAACTAAACCTACCCCATCCTAATCTTAACATGCTAAACATAGGCCTAATACCTATAGTTGGCACAGACTAAGCCAACATTATTTATTTGCACAAATATTGGTAATGGTTTTAGAATAAGATGACATGTATAATTCAAGCCATAATGCTAACCTTTACATGAGTAGGTACAAAGTTAAATACACTTGGCACTAATTTAAAATCAATTTTAATTAAAATACATTTTCGTCTATGCAGCTGTATTAGTCTGATAATGAAATTATTCCTTTAACATACTATTTGACTATTTCTCTCTTCTTTTTTAACTTATCAAAATATTTTGAAACAAATTTTATTTAAATTATTTCTGTAACCGTTCAAGGCAAATAATGTCAATGTAGTTAGTTACATCAGTTATAATAATACTCGCCCATATTAGAATATAAATCATAAAAAATAATAATGAGGGTCCATCACGATCATCAATGACCAGATGTTCTCCAAAAACGGTGAGCTTGGAAACGATTGGCAATTGTCTTGAACATAAGCTATCAGTCAGACACAATATGATATAATATATCATTCGTAAAAAATCACGACGGTGGACTTATTTGAGGAGCCTTTAAGAAGTCGTGACGATCCAAAATGTCGTGGTCGTGTCGCAGCTCGCGATGATTAACGACCGTCACGAGAAAAAGCTTAACGACTTAACTATGATAAATGAGGTATGGATCGCTGTTAAGTGGTAGCATTTAGCTGAGATAATTTTGTTGGATTAAAAATGAATTTCCGAAATCCTTAAGTGCACGCCTAACATTTTTCGTAAGTGTAATAAAAAATAACATAAAAAAAACAGATTTAATATTTTTTTATTATGAGAAGGCAATAAATAATATTTTTATTGTTATTTTAAGAAGAAAGGAAGTTTGTAGACTTCAAAAAAGGAGGAGGTTTTGATCTTTTGTAAGGTGAACCAATTTTGATTTTTTTTTAAAGCTGGTGCCTTCCGTCTGGTCCCATTTCATTTTGGTCCAGTTCTGATAGTGTTCACGAGAAAACCATTTAAGTCGTTTTATTTTGGCAACAATTGCCTCTATAATTTATTTGCGTACCACTACACTGATAAAGGATAGCAAGAGATTAATGCAGGCTAACAGGCTACGTAATAAACGTTCACGCAATAGTAAGTAGACTCGGAACCTGCATGTTCGTTTGCTACGTCTTTCGTACAAAAATAGTCATAATATTAGCGCGTTTAGCATTGGAAGAAACTTCCCAGTAACTATCCCATTGTTTAACCAAGGGCCTAGTGCTAGCGCGCACCATTGTAACGGCACGTAACGGTGAAGCGCGCCTTGTGTATACTGCACGTTCAGCTAGTTATGGCGCGATGTCTCTGTGAATATTATGTGAAGGTAGTGTAGAATCATGGCTATCTACCAACCTGTATTCTTTAGCGTTGATTAAGACCTAAACTGTCCCATATTTAAAAGATTATGCTGGTGGTAGAACTTGTAGAGTTCGATTGTCAAGATACCACATTCGTTGCACTCGTAAACGCGTAACGTAACTGTGTAACGCGAGATTTCACACACTTATGATTTCACTCACTTATTATTATGGTATTATAGGTTTTCACCTATCAGGCATGTACTTATCAATGGTATTCCAAACGTTAAACCTCGTACGGGTAACAGTGCGCACATCGACCTGTCGTATGGACGTGTATGTAACTCAGAGAGCAGTCGAGGAGCGCGCGTGCGGTTCCTGTTTGCGTAACTGTTACGTGCCGCCGCCTCATCCTGTCTATAAATAGACAACACGATCCTGTAATATGAATGCTTTTAACAGTACTGTTAGTAGTTGCATATTCTTGTGTCTGTCCTTGACTGTATTCTTTATTACAACCCACCAAAATTGTCTTAAATGAAAATCTTTTTTTATGTATTTTAAGGTGCTTTATTAAAAACTCACTTAACATGATGTTAGTATAATCTATAAAGGGAATAGATTCTTTAATAATAATATTATGCATTCTCAGGTAAAGGACTAAAGGCGAAAGGCCATAGTAAAGCCCAATACCATTTTATACCAAAAACGCTTTTAAAATTATCCATCCATCTAGAACTTTTAACGAATTCTCTCTTTCGATATTCATTAGCCGTAATTCCCCTTAAAACGTTTCCCATGTGGAAATAAAATAGGCAGCCAGACCAAATAATCAGCCCTACATTGAAAAATATTAACAAAACACGTAAATCATTCATACCCAAAGGTTCAGGTAGCATGTACCTCAACATCGGATTCATTATACGGAACGCTGATATGGCAAACATGTGGTCCTCGAATTTAGCAGCAACGTACAAGTAATTGTAATAGGTGGAGTATATCATCGATATGAAAATGTAACCGAGATATGCGACATAGTATCTCTGATTGTACAATCCAATGCATCGTGAGAAGAAGAAGCAGTGATGATCGCGCCGTAGAATACACGCGTTGCACGTCGAGCAATGCCAAGCTTTCGCAGGACGATTAATCTTACACAAATCACAGTAGCTGTCGCCTTTCTGTATGTGTTTCTTCAGACTAGTATCCGTAAACATACTCAACACCATATTACCAACAACATTGATGAAGCAGTAGGTCGAACAGACGACATGGAACAGTTCTTCAATGAAACTGAGTTTGTAAATCTTTACCACTGACGGTCTGACCACAATTAGTTCAAAGATGTAGAAACCAGGAGTTATAAAGATAACTAGAGACAAGCAGAACAATTTCTCTAACATCTTAGGGAGTTTTCTGATACAAATTATCATAGATGGACGCATTGTTCTAAAATATCAATCAGATTGTGACTGACGTTGAGCTGACTTAAGTTCTAAATGTCACTGTGATATAGTTCTAAGGAAGGCAATAGAAACTTAGCCAAAATGCCATTTTGAATACCAAACGGAATGCTGTATTTGAATTGTAACCTGATTCCGTTTTGTCATGACGCAATAAATAAATTTATCGCAAAATGAATGTGGCATTCTAAGATATTCTTTCGCAGTTGTATTAAATGTATTAAAAAGTCTTATTGACTCACAAATCAAGAAACCAGATAAATTGTTACAATAAATTTAATTTGTTAATGTAGTGAATTGTATTAAATACTTCCGCATTAGTTGTATTTGTATGTCAGATTTAATTCAACGGATTTGGCTAAAGTTGAAACATCAAATTGTAAAACAATATTACATAATATATAATAGATAATTTATAATAATGGATTGATGTATAGAGTAATTTTATTGTCACCTGCGAGTATGTATGGAACTAATTCAATTTATCGCGACATTTAACACATTCCAAGGCTTTTATAAATATGCAAGCAATAAATTAATTCTGATATGGAGTTAGTGAATGTAAATGTTTATTGCAGACATGCAGACACTAAGTACATACCTAGTTAGAAATACCTCTAAAATTCATCAATCTAACATAATTAACCAACAAAACGAATAATCGGATGAAATACCAGATATAGTGCTTTTCAACATTAATTTCACACATTATGTTATGATTGGTTGAAAAGAAACAATATGTGATATTGACCAATCATCATCAATATACTTTGTTACATCACAATCATCAGACAATAGGCAAAGATTATTGTTATTATACAAAAATTTCACAACCAATTTCGTCCTAAAGACCTGATATACATCTGTTCAATTATCTATACATATATCATTACGTGAATGGACTGTATCACATAAGTTCTACAGACAAGGTTTACCCACGCCGACGTCACCGCGGCACGATCCTGGCATTTGCTCGGTCGCTAATGGGACAATTTATCCGACTTTATTTTATGGGCTTATAACTGTTTGTAAGGGCTTCTATATGAAGGTAAACCTTGCAGCTTGTATTCGTCGTTTGGCAACAGGATTAAGATAAGAGAAATAACGTTCAATTCTTAACAGGACGTTGTGTTCAGATTTTTTTTATTTAGTAGAGCAATGATAGCTTCGTGGTTGAATATCGGCTAATGGTTCCTGTGGGTCCAGGTTCGATCCCCGCACGTAGTTCTAATTTTCAAAATATAATTGGATTTCTTTTATCTTCGATGAAGGAAAACATGTGACAGGCAACAGACAGGATTCGTATTCGGGTAGTTACATAAGGTGACCTGCATGCCCGTTTGCTACTCATAAATTGCAAAAAGTGCAAAAACATAGAAATTGGCACATAGTGTTGGCAAGACTGTTTATTTTATTATTTACTTTAATATGCCTCTACACACATATTGCTTAATAAATACTCCTAACTAAATCATAATTACCGTTACGGATACTTTTATATATCAAGTTTTATTTCAAAACAGAAGATGAATTGCATCGAGAATTTAGCAAGATGCTTTGCAAACAGCAATTTTACATGTAACATGGTCTGTTATTTTGTTTAATTATAAAACTAGGTGTAACTATGCAATGTGTTCATGATAGATAAAATTAACAAGATGGTTAATAGATCAGCTTTCAAACGCGCACGTTGCGTAGCGAATCTTGTATGCAATTGTATTATTGTCTATACTTATTTAGTGAGAGTGCATTTTTGTATCGTTTATGAGTTGCAAATCGAGCATTCAGGCCACCTAATGGTAAGTAGTCACTGCAGTCCATGGACATCCAGGTGCAACCTCAAATAGGAGAGTAGTTTCACTTTAAAAAGTCAATATTAACTCAATTAAAATAACATCGATATAACTTGCGTTACGAATACCACCGACCTCAAAATTGTCGCGCACATACAAATTTAAGACTTATACGGTTTTCTCATGAATGTCATTGTCAGAATTGGACCAAATTACAATGGAACTACACGGAAAGCACCAGCTTTCAAGTAAAAAATAATCATCAAAATCTGTTCACCCAGTTGAAAATTAAGAGGAGAACATATAGAAAAATACGAAGTCGAATTGAGAACCTCCACCTTTTTTGGTGCAGGTTGAAAACTAAGCCTGGATCTGCCTAGTGTCGCAGTATTAGCAACTGCATTGTATAAAGTGCTTAACAGTATATTACACGGTTGTTAAGCAACTATGTATCACGTTCGGCCATTAGGTCTAATAGAGGCTCCTTAGCCGATAAATTATGATGGACGAAACTACAGAACAATGGACCAATGGACATTACTGAAATAGCTCTTGTGCTGCCACATGGCTGTAAGCGATGAAAGATAAAGATGGAATTTCGTTTTTAAATAATCTTTTTCAAATTGTACTTCGTTAGGCGCGCTTAGGAAAACAGATGCTTGGGTACTTATTATTTTTACTTTTAGAGTGTTTTTCATACTTTCTGACTTGTGACGAATATGTAACAACTATGACTTGCCAACTAGCACGACACTATTACTAAAAACACTTGCTTAGTGCTATTTGCGTCTCTATGATATAATATTATGTATTATATTAATACATATTATTATGGTCGCGCACCTCAACGTTCATCTTCAGAGTGAACTATGAGATGCGCGACTATGAGAGCTATGTATGTTTACTATAACAGTCATCTTCTTGAGATGAAACATGTCATTTATGCACATTCTGTAACATATATATCTACTTATACAACTTAAGACCTTATTGCAATGCCATAAAATTTTATATGGATTGTCATGCTTCAAAAATTGACTGAAGCCATTTATAACAAGTGCTTTTTTGTACTTTAAATTTCGAATAAGTCAAAAGTGAACGGATTGAAATGAATGATAATGTGAACAATATACTGGCTATTTTGAAAGTGAGATGATAGATGCATATTATTAAAGCATTTATGCCGTCACTTCAAGGATCATTATTGCGTAAAGCACATCAAGATAAAACTTACAGTAAGTAATGATGTTAAATATAAAATTAATGAGGTAAGTAGTTGTTTTGTAAAGTGGCTAGTTTGAAACTAACAACAGAACTGTCGTAACTCGCTAATGTGGCAACAGCATTTCCTCAATAAAAAAGTTATAGGTACATCTACCACGTAGGTCAAAGGTACCTATATCAATGAGAATATTATGGAGAACTATTAGAAATTCAACCACTAAGATATCTCTACTTATCCAGCTCGATATTATTGCCGATTGGTGTATTCTAAACGTGTTTTATAAGAGTGGATTATGTATTTTTGTTGGCGATCAAAGGATTTTATTACTTAAATTATTACATAATTAAAAGGAAACCAGTTAAAAATTCCAATAAAACATGATCATATCTAATCAAATCTAAATGCCAAGTCGGCTGATAGTAATTAAATAAAAATACCTATAATTAACACAAAGACACAAACACAAAATAATATATGATATTGATTAACTTTTATACCAATATGAATTATAATCTATCTCTTCAAAATTATATTTACAATAATTTTCATAATATAGGTACATATTTTTCCATTAATGTTCTCTACGTCACTCGAGCATATCAATATAATCGAAGTGGCTCATCTACCAGGCGAGCGGCTAATACTTACCAAATAAGCATGCAACTCTACGTGACTATATTCTCACTTGCCAAATGAGAATGCCTATCAAATTACTATTGCTGTTTATGGTGCTTTGGTGGCTGATTGCCTTTAAAAATGTTTATTAATATAGACATTGCAAGATAACTGCGATAAATTGTGCCAAAATCCAACCTTAATTATTTTTTTATGTATTATGTTTGTTAAACTCAAAACTTTCGACTGAACGGATTTTGATGATACTTTTTTATTTGAAAAATGCTGCATCTTGTGTGGTTCTATAAAAATTTGTACTAGTTCTGATAATTGCGTCCATGTGAAAACCATATAAGTCTTAAATTTGCTAATCTACATTAAGTATGTGCGCTACAACTTGAAATCGATTGTTTTCGTAACACGTGTTATCATTATTTAAAAAAAAAACTATTAATTCTAAATACAATAAATAAAAAAATGCGTTCTTAGTACTAGGCATATTCCTTATTACTCCCTTATCAATTAATTGCTGTTCTTCCAACAACAAACCCAACTTCATTATTAACTAATGCTTCTCTTGAAACATCTCGGTACCCAATTTAACGTCGACTTCAATCTAATCTTGAGTCTTGACCATCTGCCGAGGGGCAATCGCTGTACGAGTACGAGTACGCAACGCTACGTGATAATATTTCTCTTACGTTTTGAAACTTGGTGCCTTATTAAGCTATACTGATAAGAAAATCCTGAGATAGGTCATTGGCAGAACATTGGTCGGGAAGGTTCTATTGCGCAAAATGTATATAAATATTATACTTATATTACTGTCAGTATTTAGTGTTGTGAGAGAAACTTTAATTGCAAAGAAACGTTTTGTTTTAATAACATTGGTAAACAGTAATCAATTATTGTGTATAATAAATTACAACTAGTTTTAAGTGCTTAACTTATAAATTACAACGTAATACAAAAATACAGTTTTATAATAAAAGCTATAATGTTGCAAACTTGTGATAACTTTCTTAGTGACTTTGAATGAACTTTGACCAATTTCTCAACCCCGTTTCAAGTAATAAAGATATTTCATTTTATATTAATCTAATCTACGCGTACATAGTTATAAAAATCATTACAAATTTACGTTAAATGTATAAATTTAATTTCATTTAATTTATGTTTACTGGGATGTTAAAATAAAACACATTTAAATAACATTGTACATACTCGTAGGAACTGCTTGTTTTAATGTAAAATATCTTCCAGCATAGATACGTTCTATGTTCTATGCTTTAAAACCTTATCTTAGTCTTACTATTAATGGCCGCTGGGCCGTAATTGATAGCGATCGAAGACAGGGCGTCTCGAATCGATACAATGACCACATCGAATCGATTATGTGTACCAATAAATCGATTAGCATTGACTAGCAAAGGTGATGGTTTAACAGCCCTATTGTAACCTATAAGTTAAACTTTTTAACGTATTGTTTCGCAAGTGCCGTGTTCGGGTTGTTAAAAAAAACCTTGATCTTCTAAGCTACTCGATGTGCAAAAATTAATGAAGATAATTTTTATTCACAGTTAAGCTACTCGTAGTTATACTTAGTGGTGAATAAAGAGCAAATGCTTAGTTAGAAGCAATATTACTGCGTGATTGACAACTAAAGGAGTGTTTGTCGACATTAAAAATATCGCGCATTTACACATACCTTTTACGATGTCATAATTATGGAAACTAGGAACTTAAAATGTATGTAGGTGTATATTGGCTAGCTGTTCACCAACCTCGCCAGCGTGGTGGACTATCGCGTTAATCCTTCTAAATGAGGAGATCCGTGGCGAGCAATGAGATTGTGATCACATATTATATGGTCTGCACGCATGGTAGCTGCGTTTGTGTAAAATAAAAAAAATAAAATAAACAGGTTATACAAACACGCCCTTCAAAGGTAAAAGTAAATCTCCAGTCAACGGCATAGTACTTAGATTCCTAAGTCAATAGGCCCACCCAGGCTGTGCACGCTAAATTAGCGTTTATAATAATTGTAGTACCGGTGGGTTTGCCTTGAGAGGCCACAAGCCCTTCTCCTAAAAGGTTAGGCTAAGATAACAGTGCCAATGTCGTTTAAAGCCACCTGCTGGTTAACAAAGTTTACTTTGAATACAAAGGATTGGTTTGTAGTTCAAAGTTTAGTTATGAGATGATCAGGAAAATAAGCCTTGTGATATTCGCGATAACAATTTATGACGGCAATAGACAAAAAATATTTTTTCTTATACCAAGCAGCCAATGTAACATTTAAATACTAATTAAAATCTTATGTTTTAAAGAAATTGAAATCCCTCATCCAATAGATGTTACGTAAGTATCATAGTTTGCTACGAACTGATGCCCTCTGCCCCGCACGAGCCACTCCGGCCCATTGATCGCCATTGCACGGCTCATTACCTTGCTCATTTAGAACGTGACGCAATATGCCAGGAGGCGTTCTGGTTACACGGAAACATAAGTAAATGTAATAGTATGTCGATGATCCTTACCTTTTCAACTTATTACAAAACGTGGACTCAGATAGTGCTCTTTAACGTAATGACGGTGACCATTTTAAGTGACTCGTCTACATGTTTCTTATTCTTAGATGGTTATAAGCATAAACCAAATTTCTCCAGAGCAATAAAGAAAGGAAATCATTGGTCCAGGGTAATAAAGAAAGGAAATTTATGAACCCCAGAAAATAAGTGACTATTATTCACATTACAGACTGAATGTGCTTCCATTCAGTCCACTCTTTTCAGCTTTTTCTGATAAAAATCCGTTTGTAACTGTGTATCTTGTACATTATTGTACTGTTGTGGTGATAATATGGCATAATAAACGATTTCTTTCTTTCTTTCAAAATCAGTAAATTTTAAAGTAATAGCTTATTAGATTACATAACCATGGTTGTTTTCTAAACCGGTACCTTCTGACCGATAAACTCTCTCTCAAAGAGATGTGAACTTTCATGGATCATGCAATAGGCAATTTAAAATTACGAGAGAGCGTAGATACCATAATTAGGTCGACTGTATGAATAAATCTAAAAGCTTATTAAATGACTAATCAAGTAGTTACTTTGTATATAAATGGTTTTAAAGAAGAGTAACGCTGAAGGGGATTTAAAGTGTGATGTAAATAGTACGGTAAATGAGATGTGAGTTTTTAATGTATGTACCTAGTTGCAGTAGTTGCAATAAGTTGTGCTCTTAAAAATATTGGAACGGGTTCAATTTCCGTAGTTATTTTCCAAAATTATTTACGTTTTATACTTCACTTAATTAGTTTGGTGACCAGCGTGTCTACTCCACACTTTCGTGTTGTGTTTCGGCCTACCTATTCCCACTCTAAGTCCTTCGCGGCCGACATTGGAACGTTATACCTACTTGGCCGAATCTTTAATTTTTAATAAGTTACGAACATCTTACTTGACAGCAAAACGAACAACGTATTTGACAACGAAATGAGTTCAGAGTATCAGTTTGGCTTCGTGATGCGTTATGGTTGATCTCTATTGATTCTTGTTGATCTATGACTGTTCGTGTGTTCAGACTGTTCAAAGTAGACCCGCAGTTTTTTACAACTGTCCAGAGCTGTCCACCATTTAATAACAATGCGCGTACTAATCGATAACGAACGTCTACTGAATATGAAACAATAATTTAAACTAATAACAACGTGCCGTACCTATGTGTTTAATATTCGTCTCGTCTCATTATTCAATTGTCATTAGCTAATCGCGTTGGATTGGAGGGCGGGCAGAGGTAAATTAGTCGGACGTCGCATTACCGAATTCAAAGGCCCTTTGATCTCAACGGACAAAATACATCTAATGATAACCTTATGACGCTGGCTTCACCAGGAGCGAGTTAAGAGATTTTTATCTTTATGTAAGTATACCAGTGGTAGCCTTGTTAGGGCTAGGTACCTACTCATATATTAGAAAGGAATTATGTCCTTTGTTACATAAGTAGGTATAATATATTATACTAAAGAAATTCATTCTAGAACCCTGTACAGTTTATTTTAAATCTAACAGTATATAGATTCAGGATCAGTGCTAGCTCTAATGTTAGTGTTATGTAATCGACTTTCTAACGTGCAGATATTTTAAGAAAATCTACTTTAAACTTACTAAACTTTTAACTTACTAAAAAGAAAAATATACTTTAAGAAAATCTTTATCTCTTTTACCCAAAAATGACTTACTATTACGAATTCGTAAAATATTCGCCTCACTCGTGACGTTTTAGTTTATGGAAAAAAAAGTCAGAGGTTCATATATGCAGTAGGAAAGTTAGGAAAAATTGCCATTCGTCGCATTGTAAAATTCTTCTCAGTCGGTGAAATAATTTTATCATTAGATACATATTAATACTACTATATTCGCTTGCAGTAAGACATGTAACTAATGCATTTGTAATTTTAAGCATTCCATCATATTATTTGAAGTGCCAAGGACGATGTGTGGGCAATCCAAAATCGCTTCACTGCATCGTTGTGATTTGTTTCGGTTTAGATGTGAGATATCATTTTGTGTTCTAGCAAACGAAATACATACATAAAGTATAAGGCCAAAGTATTCATTTTCAAGTTCCGTAGCTAATTAGCCATACAGAAATTTAACCGTGTTATTCACTGCTGGAAAGAAAATTAATTAGATTGATACTCGTATGTACAAGACTTAGCATACAAAGTCTGCCCGGTTGTTTGTACGTTTGTTTCTTTCGTATGTGGCTTAAACCACATCAAGTCGGTACACAATCATATTATTTGTAAATTTCCCTTAGATATAACGGCAAGCAGGACTGATACGAATAAAATTTTTCAAAAAATAGTAGATAGGAATGTAACATTGACAATCTTCTTACAAAATGCAGAACGAAAGCGAATGTTACGAAAGAAGGTCAGTAATTTTACATGAATTTGTATTAATGAGTATTATTAGCACTGTAAGTATTTAAATATGTCGCAAGCAACTCGCAAAACATATTCGTCACATAACGCGTATGTAGCTTTGTACATAAGCGGTTAACATAAATTTGTATGAAATCCGAGGTCGTCTTGGTCTCATATAAATATTTATTCGTTTTGATCGCTTCTCGGAAACGCGACATCAAATAAGTATAATAGGAAAAATATAATGGTAGGTACTAGCTGTGACTAACAGCAGCGCAACGCTTGACAGCCTATAACCTTCCCCATTAATGTAGCTATATTATCTCATATTATTATAGAACAAGAATTTTTCAAATCGGTCCAGTAGTTTCGGAGCCTATACAACACAAACAAACAAACAGTCAAATCTTTCATCTTATAATATTATATTAGTATAGATTATGCGCGCCGCGTTGCGTGTTTTACATCAGAAATATTGTCATTTCGATATTAAAATAAATATTAAAACTATAACATGGCCACCCTTTGTCTCCTGCTGCGCAAATCAAAAATATAATCTGTGACGTAGCTACCTGCGCCTTGCGTATACTTTCAATTCCTTTATGAATCTTATGTCCTAGTCGTAAGGTTGATATTCCAATAACAAGTAAATGATTTCTTTTCGCTATAACTTTTGTGACGATTTCGTTAACATTTGCAGTTGAAGTAACTCTTTTAGTAAACGTTATAAAGTTCATATTCGCTTGGCAATTTCAATTAGTTATCATTTCAAGTGATTAATACATATTTGCGTTAGTTTTAACTCTAACGCAGAGGAAATAAGGGTAATTTTTGCCTGACAATACGCCGGACGGTTTCTGAGAACGCTGAGATGAGAGATGAGCTTTCAGGGCGCCATCTTGTGTCTTTGTGGTGTAGACGTCTTGTGTTTGATGTGTCTGATCTGACGTCACATTTGACAGGTAGGCAATTATGAGCTATTGAGATGAAACCGGGATGAAACATATTTTTTACCTGTTATGCTTACAGTTATTGAATTAGGAAAAATCGGTCAAAATTACGAGCGGAAGGCGCGATTTCAAGGTTGCTACATCGAGATGATCTATCTATCTATACAGACCTACAAAATAATATAAACCTAAAGAGTTTGTTTGTTTGTTTGAACGCCCTAATCTTAGGAACTACTGGACCGATTTGAAATCTTTTAGTGTATCATAGCTACATTGACGGCTATCAAGCGTTACGTTGCAATTCTTAACGCGCGTGAAGCCGGGGGACACAGCTAAGCAACATAAAGACAAAAAATATAAACTTGTCTATTTAAATTACTTCAATGAATAGAGATGTTGTCGACGGTATTAATAAGCATTACTTAATACTAATGGTGACACCGACATCGCGGCAGCACAAAAAATTTTAAAAAATTCTAAGGGGCTTCAATGATAACGTTAGTATTCTAAGCTTAGCGCATTAATTTCATTTGATTTGAAGTCGATTCAGTCTCAATCTTAATGCACTTCATTCACACTTCACACAATCTCAAACTCAGTGTTGACTTCAATTGTGTGGTACTCACTCGTTACTGTTAGGAGCTTGGTAACCGCAACCGAAACTATTGGCTATCCGAAATAAAACTATCAGATATGTAAGTTACGGATGCCTTCACCTCTTTTTATGTTCCACTGCTGGGCACGGGCCTCTTCCCGCACC
>DWQL01000616.1:0-14199 GCA_018231265.1 Noctuana haematospila | reverse complement strand
GGTGAAGTTTATATGGAATTTTCTCTATATTATTGATTTTTAGTTTTTTAGGGCCCGATTTTAAAGTTCACGCGGACGAAGTCGCGGGTATAAGCTAGTGTTATTATAAATTTTATTAATGTATAACTTATTTTTATCTGATGCACTTACGTAAGTAACAGTTATAGGATCTTTGAAAACAACGTGGAGAGATAATTTCGCGGAAGGTTGCTAAATTGTTACGAAGAAGATATGCGGTGCGTCATCGTAAAAGGCAAACGGATACAGTTTGGGGTCAGCATAAAAACCTCTGTGGCACGTTTATACTTTTATTTGGTTATCAACTTGAAACAGGTTGTAACTTCAGAAAGTATGCAAGATATAATACAAAATATATGTTAATACTTACCATCGGCTAAAATTAGTGTTGAGCGTTGGCGTATATTTGCTTATTACGAAATTATGAAAGCTGCCGGCTTCTGAAAGGCTATTCAACACAAAAGCTATCAATCGTCAAATCTATTGTCAATTGTCTGTCAAGGTTCTGAAGCTCTGAACACAAACCAAACCACACCACAAACCACTAACAAGCCAGCAACGCATTGTTGGGTCCCCTGGTGTTGCCCGTGTTCATAGGTAGTGGTGACCACTTACCATCGGGTGGCCGGCATGCATGTTTGCTAGGCATAAGTTATCAAAAAAAAAAAAATATAGACGATTCATAAAATTCTTCCTTTTTTGAAGTCGGTTAAAACTTTTTTTAATTTATTAGTTTAGCAGTTCCTTTCTGTAACTCGTTGTTGACTTTTACAAAAACTACCTAAAAAAAATATTTGAATTTTAGTTGTAGCATTTCATTTTACGATCTGATAAAATTAGTGACACCCGTTGTTATACCCATTATTAAAACAACAGTTATTCCCGATTTCATACGGTGTCAATAACCTTACCGTCACCGTATGACAAGTTGACCGTATGAAAAGTTGGTAGGTAAATAAGAAAAGTTGTAGACATTTAATATACAAAATTACATACGAGTACGTATGTCTCTCGTATGTAATTTTGTACACGTATGTATCTCCGCCAATCCGTATTGGAGCAGCGTGGTGGAGTATGCTCCAGGCCTTCCCAGTGCAGGCAGTGGGACATAAAAAAGGGTTGAAGGCACGTACGTGTTGAAAGTATATTTTGCTATCTACTCATATTACTTTGACATACCTACCTACATATTCAACCCTAAACAATATTAATATCGTATCTGAAGTATTAACAACAGTTTGGTATATTCGTCACCTATTTAAAATATATCCGAATAATAAACATTTATTATGTACTCACTCGTTAAAGTCTGGTCGTGATATTTTGTTGCCAATTTGTTACTTTGTTCTATGTAGTACTTAGAGGCCCGAATGGATATGAGTGTTCTAAGGTGTAGAACATTCTATAATGTTTAAACAATCATGATAGAACATTTTTATATAGCTGTTTTATTTGTAGTATTGAATTGGTAACAGTTTTTCCACGCTGTTGAGTTACGGTTAATTTAGAACTTTTTTAAAATATAGTTTATGAGTTACAAACGATCATGCAGGCCATGTGCTGTAATATGCACGTGTCTAAATATCTACTCGAACGTATATTATTAATTTACTATGCGACCAGATCAGAGACTTTCCTAAAAACAATTTTTTTTAATATTGAGTGCAGTGGAAAAATATAGATACATAATCATTAACAAAATGGCACTAAAGATACCAGTCGTGAGCATAGCACAATTAAATTAAACGTTAACATCTATTGTTATCAGTTTTAGTAAACTTTAACAATATTTGCGATCTGAAAACGAAAAACTTTACTTGTGGTTTGTGTATATCTTTTATAACTTTTTGTGATTTTTGGATGAAAATAGTTTGAGGAATAGAATTGAAGAGAAGAAAATTAGTTTTGAAGAAGGTATTCTCTTGGATATCACGAGTTTCTATGAATAGCGATATTCCACAATCTATCATCAATAGTTTCGTCTTTGGAAGGCCTCGGCTGGATACAGAGTTTCTCCACTTCGACCGGTACAACTACGTTCTTACTCGTATGTTTTTTTTACTTATTTTTGTAATTTCCTCTACCCCTGTATGATTATTAAAATCGTAATGATTTCAGTATTGTTCTTACACTAGTTTGTTTCCAATTTGTTACTAAAAAGTGTTTAAAGTTCCTGGAAGTTACTGTGTTTTTAAAGCTTATACATGTTTTGCTAAAGTACAATAGTTCGTTTGTATTCGTACTTGCTCATTCTAATATGATTTTCTGGTTCATGTTTGTGTAAAAATATTATCAGTGTATGTGAAAAAATATTCTAGTAGGTGATTTTCCGGAAATTTCTTTGAAGATTGTGATGTACACTGAACAAAACATACATTGTCTTCTGGCCAGCACAGATATTCGTCATTTCATTTATTTTCATTGTAGTGCTTAATATTTTTCAATAGTGTCTTTTAAAACGGTCTCAGAAGCGTAACGCTCATTCGTCTCACTGTTTGTACAGCTTGGTGTGTTTCAAACAACAGCATATTATTATGAATAATATTTAAATGAAGTGCCATTGCACAAGTTTTCAGTACGATTTCAACTGTTGTAGTTCTAACTACAAGAGACGTGAGAAGTTATATCGAACGAAAAGGTTTCTAACGCTATAATGGCGTTCAAAACACTAGTAATGTGTGTTTTGATTTCTGCTGCGGTGGATGGTGAGTGAATCACACATTTAATTACATTTAAGGCACAATAGAAACATAAAATGAATCACAGTCAGAGTGAGTTATAATTTCTAAGATTTTAAGTATCTTTTAGTCGCTATAAACGTTATTGGAATCGGAAGTACCTAGCATGATAAAACACTTAAACTTTTAGAAGCGGAGGTAAAAATTTTCATCTTATTAAATTAATTAGTCCATAATATTTACTTAGTCGAAAACGAAGTTTTTATTTACCTACCCTCAGTTACTGTGTTAATATTCTAACTTATAACTAACAAACTAAACTGGACTTCAAAATTAGTCGTATTTATGAACAAACTAAACTTATTTTATCACTTGCCGGAATAGTAAATTACTAACCAGCCATAATTAACCATCCAGCCAGAACCAACCATGTACTTAATTAACCAGCGTCTTTATTTCTGCCCGGAGTATAATAATATAGGATGTCGAGGCGACTTGAACCTACTCGAAATTTACCTATTCGTGGAATTTACACGCTCTTGCTTCCGCTGTATCAATTGCGTGAAAAGCAGCGTAAGGTGACCTACGAGTAACTACTCGTAACTGCCGTCCTCGCTTCTACCTCATTGCGCCTCGCAAGTGTTTGGACCGATAACATTAATAAAAGATAGTCACGATTGTCACGAGTTGATAATATTATGCTATTTTTTATTGTTTGTAAATGAGTAGCAAACGCCACATGTTGTTAAGTAGTCACTGCAACCCATAAGCATCCACGTCAAACCTCAAACAGGAGAGAGAGGTCCTATCTGAAGTCGTAAATGGATGTGTTGCTACTAATGAGGACTGAGAATGTCGCTTCAAATAAAGTGTCTATGGCATTCGTAATCTTAAAATATTATTATATAAAATGTGAGATAATAATATGCATATCATAACGCGACCTAACATAGTTAGGTCGAGGTCGAACATAGTTCCTCGCACTACTGCTTGCGTAGCCACCAGTACATTTGTTGATTGTTGCCATGAATTGCTCTGCACACACACTCGCTGCCACTCCTTTTATATTACATCGGTGCCCACCTCCCTCACTATTTGCGTCGCCACTCGTCGAGTGTGTGGATGAAGCATAATATTGAGAAAATAGAGGTGCGTACAGGATTTGAACCCAACAGAACAGTATGGCCGAAATACAATCTGTATGAATGTCTAAAACTAAAATTGAATGTCAAGACCAAAATTGTATTTTGTTAAAATATCTAGGTGCAGTATCTAAGTTTAGTTCTGTGTTTTCGAGTTTTTTTAAAAAAGTTTTGCCTGTAAAAGCAACCAACCTTTTTTTAACAGGTTTTCGTTTCGAGACTAAGAAATTAGCTTTTCATGATGTCAGCCATTTTGATTCATATTAATTAATGTTAATATTATTAATAGCAATAACATTCCTTTTTACAGCAAATTTCGTCTGGCCGGATAATTCGTGAGTACCTAGATTGCTTTTTTAAATATAAGAAATATTTATTACTTTTCAGCATTATTAGATACTTATTTATCAGAAAATTATTTCAGTTTGGAAACTATTTAAAATATATATTTAAATTATTAAAAGCTTTAATTAATCTTGTATAAATATTAAAGGTATATAAATAATTTAAAAAAAATTGCCTATTCTTTCGTCTCTGATATCAGCTTTATGTTATGTCCTTGCTTTGGTATTCCTTCTCTTGAAATAACTAAGCTGTTATGTAGATATTACATGTAAACATTTTTTGTTTCAGATTCTTTATCAACGTGAGTGACTGACGATTAGATACATTTACTTTACAGTAGATTTCGCAGTTAATTTTCAATAATTAACATAGTTTTTCTCTATGACTCGTTAATTTTCCCACCGAGTATATATTTTTTGGGTTTTTTGTACGTAGTAAATTTAGAGGAACTATGTAGGTACATATATTTTTATCTAATTACAGATACCACAACCGGTTTTCCCCACGATTAAGTTCCCTAAATTGAAATCAGTCGACGAAATATTCGAGGAGAGTAAAAACAACCCTAACGCAAACTATAATGGGGTTGTAGTGAAATCTAGCAGTAAGAGCTCTATTGGTCCAGACGGCAAAGTCATAAAGTCAGGAGGTACCACAGTCATCAGTAATAACAATGGAGAACGCCATGAAGTCCAATGTAAGTGAATTTATATCTACTTGTATAAAGCGATCAATTTAAACTTTTGACATTGGAAATGTTTTTTCGTTCGCTCCAGTGTAGGCTCCGATTTCACGAAAAAGTGCGATCCCCTTATATCTTGGGAGTGTTGTAAAGATATGATATAAAAAAGGCTCAAAAGACGCGTCTTCACTTCACTTTCACGGGGGCTGCAAGATATAAAAGTTATTCGAGCAAGTCAAAAATGAAAAAAATGTATGGCCGAAATAGTAAAAAATAACATTTTTTCCGAATTTTTGATTTTTTCGCTCGATATTTTGGAAACGAGGAATGAAATAAAAAATTACTTTAGTTAACTACAATTTGAGCCTAAAACAAAGACGATCGGGTTAAGGGATTACCCTGTAGCCCAACATTTTTGAAAAAAGTTAAAAAGCCAGAACGACATTATGCTCAATAGTCGTGTGAGGCAAGAAATCTTTAATTTGTTTTGTAATATAAAACATAGTAACTTGAAAAAAATATATAAATAATATATCATAACGTCGAAAAATTGGAAAAAACATAGAAGCAAATATTTTGTTAATAAAAAAAGTAAGTTATGTGAAATTTTTTCATGTTTAATAAAAAACATTTAATATTTTTTCAGTTGGCGATAGTCCTCCTGTCATCAAAACGTAAGTAAATGCTATTTAAATAATAGCGATTATCATGATAAAAATAAAAAATACTTTTACTAAATGAAAAAAATTATTAATTGCAGACCTAAAATATAAGCGACAATCGCAGTTATTTAGTGGTTAGTACATTCGATCTATTAGACGTAGCTAAATTGTAATTAACTTGCAGAAGTACTTACCTATTATCCATTATTAAAATTTATCAGTTTCATATAAATACTTTATGGCCGGAAGTAACAACAATACAACAGATTTTCAATTCTTGTGTGCTAAGTACGCTATACATTATTTAAGTGCGAGCACAGCACATATAAAATAAGATCGTTTAAAAATATAATTTTTTGAACACTTTCTTTCTACTATGCAATTCAAGTATGAAATCTCGAAGTTTCTTTTACGTGTACTTCCGGCCTCAGCTTCATTTTATGTGAGCACTGAAAAACGTAAATGATAATCACAAAATATAAAGGTCCAGAAAGACAGCTGAAGTCGAATTTAATTTTAATTGTCTACGTTTTATATGAACCTGACTTTCTGTACCTTTTCATTTTGTGCCATAATGCAAAGTATGGATAACCACTTTCGTTTACATAGGCACGTAGAAAAATACATTATTTCTATTAACCTTTTAGGGAGCCACTTACGGCAAAATTATTCATGCTTAAATCTTAAAATAAATAATACCTTGATGTAATCAAATTCCTAATATACAGTTTTAAAGTTGGCATCCAAAACAACGTAACTGTTTTTGTTTCAGGACCTCATCGGTAAGCTACTCCAAACAACATAAATATATTCTCATAAAACAATAAGTATAATTTCAATAATAATTTTTATTGAATTATTAATAATTAATATTATTAATTGCGTAAATCTGTAGGTATTAATTTGTTACTTATTTAAACTTAATGAATGAGGTAAAGGTATGAGTGAGGCAAAAGTAGATACGAGTATTTGTTGTATTTTGGTGTTGGTCGTTCTTCTCTGTTTTTTTTATGTCAAACGTGTTTCTGCATTACTTCTAAAGTTCCTATGTAATTTCGTAAACAAATATTTTTCTTTTTTACAGACACCGTCACCAAATGTAGCAAAAAATAAGGTGAGGTTATAATTATTGATATATAAATAATTTTTTTTTTCATTTTATTTTATTTATTTATTTACTTTTATTAGCAAACTTCAAAAAAGGAGGAGATTCTCAATTCGTCTTCTTGTTTTTTTTTTATGAATTAATATTTTATATAGGTAGGTAACACTGTATTTCGTCGGTCGTGAATATCGTAAAAGCTAATCTTTTTTAAGATAATAAGTAATTTAAATAACGATCATAGGTGTAATTAAGACTTTCCCTGACATGTTTCGAAACGTTTCGAAATCGAAATTCAAATTTCCAAAACAATGCAACTAACTTAACGATTTTACATAAATAGGTACTTATAATGTATTTTGCGAGTTATTGAAAAATATCTATTTGGCGTTTATTACATTCGCTGTGCGTCATTGTCAGATTTTTCAGTCTCACCTCACATGTTTGGCCATGTTGCGAGCGTTAAGCCACTTCCTAATAAACTGTTAACATTTTCAGGATACCCAAACAGCCAACACGGTACAAGTACAAGAAATCTCGATACCCGCAATCACCTTGCCTCAAATTACACTTCCACAAGTCCCGGTGTGGCAGCCATTCGACCCACTGAAGTCAGTCATCGATGTGGTGAATGCAAACATGAACTCTGTCACCCAAGCGGTGGGTGCCAATAGTAATGGCATCGGGAGCTATCAGACCGTGCTTTCCAATTCCAATCCCACTGGAGGATACCAGTCTATAATCTCAAGTTCGAATGGTCTTGGTGGTTTCGCCAGTACCTCGTCCTCCTTTAGTTCATCTGGATCCAGCATCAATGGGATAAGCACTGGCGGTGGAATTGCCAGCACCTCCTACAACGTGAATGGAGACATGGGCGGGAACACCGTAATTTTTACTACAACGTAAATATAACACTTTAAGGAAAGAAAGAACATTCTGTAATATATCTACTATGTTTAATTTCTGATTTTTTTCTGCATAATTATATTAAAAGTATCTTATATCAGTCAATGTAAAAAATACGTTATTATTTTAATTCGGAATTCTGTGCGTCGTATAGAAATTTCTTTCTTTTTTCACTCGTGTTATTTTTAAGGAATTTGTACCATTTTTATTTTTATATCAAATTAGTTAATATCCTTTCGAGGTGGTATTAAGTGTTTAAAAACATTTGCGTCTGGAATCTACTTTTGATAAATAAATAACCTGTATTGATAGTCAAGTACATGTCATGTAATATTTTAAAATAAGTAATTCTAGGTCGATGAGGTTTTATATTTTAAATGTTTTTCTGCTGAAATAAAATTGGCATTCTTTTCACTATAGAACATTTAATTTGTAATAAATTAACTCCGTCAGACAGAAAAAATGTGTTTTATTTACGTTTGATAGCTGTTTAACAGTAGATAAACTTACAAAGTGTTCCTATATCAAAATAAAATAAATATTTAAATTTAAAAAACCCTAAAAAATATTAAAAAACATGTTGGAATCATGAGGATTTTAATCCATTAAATACTAGTAGCTCATAATCTCACATCATAAATTAAAACGCATTTTGAAACATTTGCTATGCACATCAATAAGGAAATTTATTGTTGGAGCATTACTTTAAAATATAAATAAATAACGCTGCACACTCACTAGATTCACTGTGTCGTGGGTTCGATGGACACACACAAAGAGAATTACACAAACACCCAGGCCGAGAACAGCAATTTAATTTATCTTTTAAATTTTTGCCCCACCGGGGATCGAATCCGGAACCCTTCGAGTGGTGGATTGGAGTGGTAATCACTACACCATGCGGGTCGTCACCGCGACCCATTGGTATATTCAAGAGTTATTAACAAAAAGCGCCTGATTGAAAGTAAATTAATAACAACGAGCATGCATGCCACCGATGTTAGAAGTCACTGTAACTAATGGACATTTGGGTCCTACCTCAAATAGGGATGTCTTATCTGAGATAGGGAAGTCTTATCTCATGAGGACTGAGATAATGGTGGTATATTTAAATTGGTATCCAGCAGTAATACTTTCAAACCGCGGATCATAAGTACTTGCCCCAAGAACCGCACGGGCGAACTTATTTATTTATATAATTATTTACAGGTAAATAAGTAAGAGTAAATAAACATGAAAACTAGTAGCTTGTACCTATTATACTGTACCCAATATTCACTAATTAAGTGTTTTATGGCTAATGTTCCGTAATTATCTTACGTTCACAATACTCAAAAGCCTCTAAGTAAATTATCTTCAGTCCTTTATATACGTTGCAATACTGTGTTTGCTTCTTAGGAACGTACGTATGTACGAAGAAGAAATATGTACCTACGTCACTAAATACAATGGTGTTTTCAAGGCTTTAAAGATACTTGTGGACAAGAAAACAGAACAATCAATCATGTCGATGGCTTGAATAAATTTCGTCTGAAATTTTCTACTGACAGGAGAACAATTTGAATGAATATTCAATTTCGTGTACATTTTCATGTTTAATATTTGCTGAAAACTGTATGCGAAATACCTATTGAATCAGATTTTTTTGGAATGGATTATCTTATACTAAAACCCACCTCTCGCCACTGGTTCCTTTTATAATTATTAGTTATTGATAAATGAGAATACTTAACTTTAGCTGTCCTTCAAAACAACCATACTTTATACTTATCAGTTTTTTATATCGGAGAATTCTAGTACTTATATTAGGCAAATTTTTTATTTTATTTTATTAAATTGTTAAATAACCTAAATTAATCTTACGGTACAATTAATTGTTTTTACATAAATTAACTATTTTGTTTTACTAAAAATTGAGAACGTTATTTAACATTTTTATTCTATAAACAGTTATAATAAGTAAGTTATTAGTATTAGTACATAAGTGCACTCTCACATCGGCATTCTCAGGGCTGCTGGAAGAAATTTCAGAATGAAATAAGCAGTTAACTATTACAGTATTATTTAAATGTGTTTTATTTTTCAGATAAGATTACATTGTAGATAAATTATTTAATAAATAACAGAAATTTCAAGGGCGACTCGTTATAAAACCATTATGCAAAAAGAACCATACCTAAAATACATTGGCTTGAAATTTTAATATATTCTTTATCGTCCGCCGTGTAATTTGCACGAAATGAAATGTTTACTCAATTATTACTATTAAATTATTATATTTATTATTACTAAAGTATTTTTTAATGCTTTAGTTTCCCAGTTCTCCGTATTTTTTTTCCTTTTTCTAATTAATTGTATGTATAAGTTGAGCACACTAAAATCGCACTTTATACCTATCACTTCTCTTTTCCCAGGTCAGTTGGAAGAAATTTCTTTAAAAATATGTAGGCCTTCTTGCAAAAGGCCTATTTATTTCTAAAGAAATATATATTTTTATCCTATACTGTTTTGTATAGAATAGCTATTAAACAAATAAGTTAAAAAAATTCTCGCTACTTGTACGGAATAAATTTCTCTCTGAGGTATTCACACTGGGCTTCGACAGAGGATCTTCAATAAGGCGGTATAACAACCGTAGAAGACATAAAACGCAATAATAAAAGACTAAGAGAGCTCTCTTTCAAAGCCGGTAACGGATTGGTGGCTCTTTTGGTGATGCACAGGTTCATAGGCGACTTTGATCATTTACCATCAGTTGACCAGCCTTCTTCCTTGCTAGGCTATCTATAAAAAAGATTAATGTGTTGTTACAAATGCAACTCAGTACCACAATTATACAAATTCTACATTCTATAAATACTACCTACATTAATACAAATTCATTTCTATATTAAAATATCCTGTCATTATTAATGTGTAGACATCGAAAACAATACACATCATGTAACAATTGCCGAAGGTTGTTCTAATTTTCGTATAAATAGAGTGACTTTGAAAAAAAATTAATATTCTGCAAATATCTCAGTTACGCTGTTGACTTGTTTATCAAAAAATTTAAAATACAATAATACAATAATGGCTAAACTAGTTATTCTGTTGTTCTGTCTTGCCTTAGTATTTTACGCAAACGGTGAGTATCCAAAACTCTTTACTAGCTGTTACACGCGACTTTCGTTGTATTGATCGGAGAAATGTGTAATTCAAAATTTGTGATGTGTATTTAAATAATTCTGTTGTAGTTTGGTTTGTCAATGACTTCCTAGTAGATTTTGATTAGTTTTATGGTGTGTGTTTGAGTAGGACCCTGGACAGTTTAGGTTCGCGGAATTGTTGGAGTTCTGAAAATGAAAATGATTTTATTTTTAAACCATATTTTTTAAGCCAACTAAGTTAGAAATACCAATATTAACAGACTTTCGAGATATAACACATAAAATATATTTTGTCCCGGCCTCCCGCACTGCCATCGGGTTGTAGAATTTTTTGTCTGTTTTTTTTGTTTGGTTTGAAAAATTCGGCATTTTCGTAGTATCGGTAGATATTTGTTTCGAAAAAAGAATTCTTTATTCGTTTAAAATAGCAAGAAAAAGAAAGTAAAAACAAAGAACATAATGTGAACATGCAAAAAATTTGCCGATATTTCTAACGATACATTCTTAACGATAACGATACATCTTAGTTTTTTAAATGACTTTATTAATAAGTATAACTTTACAAGCATTTACAATACATCAGCAGTCTATTTTTAATAAAATTAAAATAAGGCAAAAGACGTATGCACGAGTAGGTTCTTTATCACCTTTATGTATTTCTTCTATGTTAATAATATAAGTTGACTTTATTTTGCAGCTAACGCCCCCCCAAATTATAATGACGCAAGTGTAAGTTGTAGGTAAGCATTGTTAACAGATTGAAAAGACTTTTATAATGTGATACCTGAGTACAATACTAGCCTGGGCCCGCGACTTTGTCCGCGTGAGCTATTAACGTAATTTCTTCAACGATAAATCAAAACGAAATTAAATAGGTATCTACATAACTTATTAAAATGCTGAATATAATTTAAATTTAAACATTTTTATACAGGTAAAGTATTCATAGTTTTATTTATTTTTCAGCTTTTTTATGTTTCTATTGTTTTAAATGAAAACTTTAGGGGCAAAGTAAAAAGTTAAGCAAAGACAAGGCATGCATAAAATTGTTTTAGTACATAATTGTATTTTAATTTTGTTTCAGCTCTTCCTCTGTGTCTCAGGATGGTAAAGTTGTAAGTATACTTATATAAGTATCTTACCTATAAGATACGAGTATGTACGAAATATTTTAGAAACTAAATTATTGTAGAAATTGTGTAGTTCAGGGAGGTATCACCACCAACCACATACTTAATCCGTCGCGTAAATGCCTCGTAAAGCAAGCAAAATCGCAAGCAAATGCTTGTATAAAGATTGTGGAGACGTAATCTTAGTCCTAATGAGTAGGTCCACTTAAGTGTCCATCTGCGGTCTCATATATATTTATATTTCTAATAGGATAGGTAGGTAGGTTAGATGTTCCTATTAGAAATTGATTTTAGGTGTCTATAGCTAGCAGTGACCATTTATTAGTAGCTGCTAAACTGTAATTTTCTAAATTTTGCTTTATGAAAATCCTATATATTCCTTTCCTTGAGCCAAAAAACCCTTACATTGTAATTTACTCAATACGTAAGATACGTCAAATAAATTAATATATCTAAGAATGTATGTCCTATCCTAGCTTAGCAATTTTGTTAAAGGTAAACAACAATTTTGTTAGCATTGCCATACCAAAAAGTATAATTTTAATTTAATTATTTTTCCTTTCATCAGATATATACCCACGACGAGAAGCAGTCGGAAAACGGGCAAGCCGGTTGTTCGTCTAATTCATACTCTTCAGGATAATCTTATCGTAAATATACGTACCTATCTGGCGACCCTTAAATGGCCCTAAATCTTGTAGAAAATAAAACCTTTATAACATTTATTTATTCAATGACTAACTTAATTTATACAGCTAATAAAATCAAAATTGTATCATCAATTTTTCTTGTTAATTATTGTAAGATTTGTAAGTAAACACTTGAATCTTTCTGTGTAACCTGTTACATAATACATACATATAATTATTTCAAAACATTTATAATGAGGTAATTTTTTATAAGCTAAAATATTTTACACTTTTTCTTTGATTATCTATTAAACTATCGAAGTTGATGTCGATATCGGTATTTTTTTGATATTTTCATAGTATAATTAATGTAAAAATGTATCTAGTTAAATAAAACAATGCATTGTAATAGTTTGTTTTTATGCAATCCCTTCATTTTTACTACATCTAAGTACAATCAGTCAGTCGCTCCGTTGTGGGAGAACCCGTGCCCAGCAGTGGGACATAAAAAGTGTTGAAGGCAAGGCAAGGCATTATCAGTCTTACATACTTAACTGATACGATACCAAGCTGTGTCTATGCGAAGTAGTGGAGATGCAGAGATTGAGAATTAACTTTCGAACTACGCTGTTTTGTAGTTCCTTCACGATCCAGTTTACTCTTGACACTTTAAATCAACAATACCTACATTCGATAATAATAATAGCTATATTTGATGAAATAACAAAAAAATTTCAAGTACCTACAATAATTCGAACTTCTCCCATAAAGGAAAAATAATGAAAAACAGTCTTATAATACATTTATGCTATGCTTCATTTTACACGATAATAGAATTAACCAATATTGTATTGAATGAAAACGTTTTTATTACTGTTTTCTATCAACAAAAAATAAAAATTCTGATTACAACGCAGATATAGATTTAAAAACTCTCAGATAGGTACCTGAAAGAAAGAAAGGGAAACGTAATAAAAGAGTTAAAATAAAAATTCATAGTCCCCCTGCGCAAATAGGACTAATACTTTTAAGTATTACCAAAATCACGAGGGGGACGGGGAGCGATCTGTAGACTACACCTGTGGAGTATTCAGACACTCTAGAACTTTCCAGGAACGCTTTCTAGGAGGGTAGAGAAAAGCACCGGCTCATTCATACTACTACGTGAATATAGGTAACTAGCTGCGCCCCGCGGTTTCACCCGCGTTACGAATTGTAACATAACGCTTGATATAGCCTATAGCGTTCCTGATAAATGGACTATTTTTCAAAACTATAATTTTCAAATCGGTCCAGTACTTCCTAAGATTAGCGCGTTCAAACAAACAATGATACAAACAAACTCTTCAGCTTTATATTATTATTAGTATAGATTAGATCCTCCAGACGCTTGACAGAGAAACAAATTATAAATGTATGAAAAGGAACAATAAAATAACTTAAAGACAAAATTGTGTACGAGACATTTGCGAGGGATATATTAAGGCGGTCCCCCGATGTTGTTTCCATTGCTACACAAGTTTTCGCGTTGATCTTACACAAGTCTTGTCACTGTGATTTTTTATTTATTTGAAAAACGAATCCTCATTTTATTTGCTGATAAATCAACATTATGTCAAAAGTCATCACAGTGCTTCTTGTTGCAACGGTCGCGGTCGCCAGTCAAAGTAGGTACCTAACTTAAGTGCGATAAGAAGTATTGAACTTAATTGATAAATTACATTACTAAGCCAAATTTTAACTTTTGATACTC
>DWQL01000615.1:0-14212 GCA_018231265.1 Noctuana haematospila | reverse complement strand
GAGGCCACCCACAAGCAACTTCAGTTTTGGTTATACCAAATGTGACTCATGCAGATTCTGGTAAATACCAATGTGTTGTTAGTAATAAGTTTGGCACCACATACTCATCCAAGGCCAAAATGAACATAGTCACATTTCCACGGTTTATAAAACTTCCTACTAATGTCACAGTAAAAACAGGAGAAACAGTGACATTAAATTGTGCTGCGGTTGGAGACCCTCCACCTGAAATATCATGGAAAAAGGATGGTGGCAATGATTTCCCTGCAGCTAGAGAAAGGCGCATGAATGTTATGCCAACAGATCATTTGTTCTTTATTGTGAATGCTAAAACCACAGACATGGGTATATACAGCTGTGCAGCAAAAAATCCTGCAGGCACAATTATATCCAATGCTACCTTGACAGTATTACAAGAGCCTTCGTTTACAAGAGTCATGGAAAACAAGAAAGTTACAAGTGGAGAAGCTGTTGTTCTTCAGTGTATGATAACAGGGTCTCCCAAGCCTGTTCTAAAGTGGCTGAAAGATGGAGCGCCTATAGCTCATAGTGAACGCCATTATTTTTCTGCAGATGATCAGTTGTTGATCATAATTGAGGCTGAGACGACTGATGCTGGCAGATATGAATGTGAGATTACTAATGAGCTTGGGACTAAAAAAGAAATGATAGAGTTACAGGTCTTGCCTCCAATAGCTATCAAAGTAAACGAGGAAAATATGACAGGTATTATTATAATAACAGTGGTGTGTTGTGCAGTAGGGACATCCATTATTTGGGTGGTGATAATATATCATACTCGTAGGCGCATGGCTAGCACTGTGCATAAGTATCCCACCGAGAGTATGAAAATGACACAAGTAGTGCATAGTGATAGTGACTCACCTCAAATGTTCCCAGACAATATATCTGAGCATTCATCATGCAAGGACAGTGGAACAGGTGATTCTGCTAAACAGACAAGCTTTGATGGAGTGCCTACAGACAGAAGTGATCAAGTGCATTTTGAAACTGTGTGTCGCAGCTACTCCCCAGTGCCAGAAGCGCATAAGTTGCTTCCTTCTTCATTTAAACCATCAATTCAAGTGTGTGTAAATCCTTGTGTTACACCAGCTACTTATAGTTTTTCTAGTCACAATAGTAATGTGTAAACATAGAGGTAAGACATAGCGTAAAACTATATTGTTATTCCCACCACATTTTCACTGACTAAACTTTTACATAAACTATCTATGACTAGTGCATTTTTTGTTGTCATTTAAGCTTTTTATTCTGTCTATTTATTTATTTAATTTGTTTTTCATAATTAAAATTGATGAATGTTTAGTTAGTGAAAATGATTTGGACTTAGGCATTTTAAATACTTGATTGCTTAGTACAAAATACAACAAACTTGCCAGTATTGGTTTGATATAAAAGACTGAATGTCATTTATGTGTATGATCATTGTTAATTTCTAATATTTATAGGCAATAATATTTTGTAAGAAATAGTTAGAAAATATTTCATTTTTATATTAAGTAAAGTTAATTTTATGACTGGTTAATTTTCATAATTATATACATTTTTGTGATCTTTTTGGTAGCTCCTTGATTTTAATTTTGAGATTATATATTTTAAATATTTAACATGATTATTTTCGATATGACTAAAAAAATATAGATTGATTTCTCTTGCACGCTATTCTGTATAATAATAATAATTATTATATAAATATAATTATAACAATAAGTTATAGACTTGATAAAATTAAACATTTTTAAATATATTACGATAGTTTAATAGAATAGAAAACATTAATATAATTTTAGGTATGTAGGTATGTAACTAATCTATATGGTTGGAGTGAGATTATGTAGACTTGGGCACAAAGTTAGTACATAGGGGTATTCCTTATTACTGAAGCGGTACTGTAATAAACATAATTGGGCTATCTGCAGAGACAAGTGGGTTGGTTGCCTGGGGTGCTTATATTTATTGTTTGCATGTAGATTGTAATAAGCTTCTACAAAGGAGCACCAAATTCATCTAGAGGAGATGCCTAGCTTGCTAGACCTGGCCCTAGCAACATTAATGAAACTATTAGTTGAATTTAAAAGTTTGTTCTAAAATTTGTTGTTCTAAAGTTTGTCCCAATTTTACTTTAATCTTTTTTGTAGCCCACGGCTAGATTTAGGCTTCTACTTCATTGTCTACATTTGTGAAAATATTATCCAATGTGTACAGAACTAAACAGCAGTGAAAGTATACGGGTCGCAGCTAGCTATATTTACATATTAAAAAATAACCTAAAATGATGCCTGCTACTTATGATTTCAAAATAATCAATGTATACTGTACTACATGTATGTATATGTTTGCAAATATAATATTAAAGCTGTTAGTTCTATGTACCAGTAGGTAATATAAAACAAAGCTTTAGTACAGAATGTTGAGCTTGAGAAAAATTCAATTGCAGTAGGAAGTGTTTTTGATAGAAATATACAATATTAAAAATGTTAGATGCTTTGTACTTTCATAAACTGCTAGTTTTATAGGGGTTTTGACATGTATAAATAAAGGCATAAGTATTAGACAATATTTAATTTAAGTATATTAGCAACAAAAGCATCTTGCACTCATTAAATCTGAGTATTCTGCGAAAATGTATTCCATAATCCATAGTCTGAAAATACATACATTTTATATAACAACTGAAAAGGAGTTTAGTTGTACAATCTATAATGTACTGTTAGTCGTGATTCATAAAGATAATTGTTTGCAATAAAAATATGTATTTTCTTACTGACACTATGAGATCTTTGAATGATACATACATTGAAGTACTTAGGTAGATTACGTCATTGCATATAATTGTATAATGTAGGTATGTCCATTTGTATGTTCTGATCTCAGGATCTACATTATAATTATTTAGAATGCTATATGATTTTGTCAATGAACAATTATATTTTTTAAAGTATCTAGATAAAGAAAATTGCTTGACATATGTTTTGTTTGTGTTGATTAACACTTGAGAATTTCGCTGCCTTTTCTTTCCTCCTGTTTGCATAATAGGTATACCTATTCTTATGAAATGCGAACAGTTTGAAAGCTTTGATCTAGAGAGGTTGAATTCATTTTTCAGAGACAATACATGTCGATATTACAATGTCGAACAAATAAATATTACCTACATTGTATTTTAAATTAATTTTTCGAAGATACAATGCCTAAAGCTTTGGCGGATAGTGAAGCTAAGAAAGTATTCGTCGATGCTACCGCTAGCAAAGTCTCATTCAACTGCGCTAATTTAATTTTTTTTATCGCTTCTTTGACAATATTTGTACCAATAATTACATAATGTAATTAATTTGTAAGTTTTGATTTATTAGAACTTTGTTTTGTATTATTTACTTGTACTACTATTAAGGTTACTACTATTTATACAAGATTAAATTTGTCTTAATTTACACAATTTTTTAACTTTGACCCACCCCTTCTGTTTTATATCCTGAGATCAAAATCTGCTTTTAGGTCTAAAAATTTCTTTATCTATCTTTTTTAATTGCAATACCTATATTGTATCGTATATTGTATATCGTATATTGGATCATATCGTATATTGGATCGTATCGTATATTGGACTCAAGTGGAATCATATAAACCAAAACTCGAAGGGTTTACTAGTAGCCACTGAAGAGTTCCACTAGTCACCTACCTCTACGTTTATTCAACAGGTCACTTCCGATATATCAAATTGTTGTATTGTCATCGGTTCTTGATAAAATTGCATAGTTTTAATTTAATCTAACATTTCAAAGTGAGTCAAAATCACGTTCAAAGATTCCGATACATAGACAATTACCTAATTATAGTTATAAACGTGTTTAAATATCAAAACTACAGTTCCTAAAAGGGCATGTGATCCTGAAACCTAAAGCCTACCCAGCAATGCCTGAATTTTGGGTCCTATATATTTATATATTTTTAATAAGTATTAATTTTGTCGTAGCCGGGTTATGGACAGCCAGGTGTACCAGTCGGCCAGCAATATGGACATCCAGGAGTACCAACCGGTCAGCCATATGGACATCCAGGAGTACCAACCGGTCAGCCATATGGACATCCAGGTGTACCAGCCGGTCAGGCATTTGGAGGTCAAGCACCAGGACCAGGTAGCCAACTAGAAGTCGGCCATGGTCCATACCCATCAATCGGAGCTGGTGGATCAATATCTCCTCAAGTGCAGCAGTGGTTTTACGCAGTTGATAAAGATAGGTCTGGATTTATAACTTCAGCAGAATTAAAAGCAGCCTTGGTTAATGCTCAGGGCCAGACGTTCTCAGAGACCGCTTGCAATTTGATAATTGGTGAGTAATAAGTTAACATACATAATTAGTTTGATAAGCGAGATTCTATTTCACTACTAAAACTCTACCAAAGTAATTATTTTAACTTTTCTCATTGTGTATTTTCAGGCATGTTTGATAAAGATCGTTCAGGTCACATAAATCTGGAAGAGTTTGATAAACTATACACGTACATCAATCAATGGCTTGCCGTTTTCAAAACTTACGATACTGACCAATCTGGGCTCATTGATGAGCAAGAACTATCGAAAGGTAAAGTACCAAGATCGCATACATGCCTACTTATAATTAAAAAATGCTTATATGGATTACTACTTTTTTATTTTGCCTAAAGATCAAATGCATTAGTAGGTACTCATAGAAATAGAACCTTTTGAAATGTAAACTATAAAGCCGGCTCCACACGTTAGCACGGTGACCCCAAAGGAGCTCTGAAAATCCCGTCAAAGCCAAGATACGTCCGATCAGAAATTAAAATCGCTCTAAGCTCATTTATAGAGCATAATATTATAATTTTATATTCGTTACTAAAAAAAATAGGACAGTACAAAAATGCGCCATGCATCAACTGATTTTTATTGTATTATAAAGTAGAAATAGAATGAAAATGCTTTTGCACCATAATAATGTCTACGCCGTACGGTAATATTCCTTTGCACTCTTTGTTCATATTAAAAATAAAATGATTTTCGTCTATCTGTTCCAGCATTGTCACAAATGGGCTTTCGATTTTCTCCAGAATTTATTAATTTCTTGGCTAAAAGAGCAGATACTCAAGAGGGAAAAGTATCAGTTGATAATTTCATAGTCCTCTGTGTGCAAATACAACGTTTTACTGACGCATTCAGAGTTCGGGACACACAGCAAAATGGAACTGTGACAATTGGATTTGAAGATTTTTTAAAAATAGCTCTTAGCTGCTCTGTGTAGAATCTCATTCTTTGTCTAGCACTAGATGTGGCCTTACAGTTCAAGGAGAACGTGCCTTATGAGTTCATTGCACAAGTCCTCCAAATGCTATTTTTACACTCTTCTATTGTACCAGAGAAGCCATAACAATTCTAATAAGTTTTTAAACTAAGATTATGTACTTCTTTAATTAAATTGTTATTTCAGAAAAGTATTTAAGGTACAAAATGTATGGCTTTATGCATAAAATAAATAAATTTTTAATACAATAAAAGAATTCAACAAATGAGTAGGTATTGTAGTATTATCTTAGTGAAGACTTGTGTTGATAAAACGTCTGGAAATGCATAAGAACCCATACATTTTGATTTAGTATTCAAAATTTTTAACATTATATTCATTTTGTAGGTAGGTATGTATTTAATTCTAAGTCAAAGTAAAATATATACCTCATTCATGAATTCCAAGCATTACTTTTTACCAACCTGTTTTAATAGGTTTGATTTACATTTTGTGCACAAACTATCTTTCTTTAGCTTGATATGACATTTAAGATTATTATTTTTATTGAACATAAAAACATTTAAAGATTGAATAAATAGGACCAGTCTGCGTATTGACCTGCAATCTTCATTCCTCAAATTATATTATTAAAAATACACAATTATATTATTTTATTTATAACAAGCGAAACACGCGTGCTTTTGCAATTTTTTAAAAATTTCTTATAATATTATGTAGTCTAGTGAAATATCGAATGTCGAATCTTTTTCTCACAATCAGTGTTTTATTACAATAATATAATTTAAGAAAAAAAAGGGTATGAGAATAAAAATAGCTTTATTTTGTAAAGATGGTTATTTTATTTCCATTCCATATTAAAAATCCAATGATTTACCTGTAACCAAAAATGAATAAAATTTTGAAGTGTAAACATTATGTTTGCTGTCTCTATATCTGCTTAACAATGTACTAAAACTTCTTAATTTCCTGATGTACCTTAGATTTAATAATATCGTATATAATTATAAATACCTATTTAATTAGTCATCTTTATACAGGCACTGTTTGTTCTATTTTATTATACTTTCGAGTTTGACTATTTTGTCCCATTAATTCAACTACAAAAAATTCTATAGTTCAAGTACAGAGCTTACAGAGCTCATTAAAATATCCTTGGTAGAGGTACTTACTTGCTTCACTTCTTTTTCTAAGCGCCTCTGCTTTTTCTAAAGAACATACAAAATCATAGAAGATGGCAACGGAAGTTTCCATGTCACTTTTCTCATTATTTTTTTTATCTGCAGGATTATAATCAAGCAAAGTGTCTATAGTGGGTATTTCTTCAAGCTTAATATTTTTAGCATTTTCAGGCTTGAAAACAATTGAAACTTTTCCTGTTTTTGGATGAATACTGAAAGGCGACTTCAGCAAGTGATTAAATCCTTTAGTGACATTTACATCAAGTCTAGGGTAGCAATACTGTACTTTTATTTCTTCTACTAAGTACTTCCATTTGATAGCACCATTCTGTAAAAAAGAAAATTATTCAAATTGCTTTTCATATTTACTGCAGCAAACCACGGAAACCACTAGGCTGTGCTCACTATCAGACTAAAGCTATACTGCATAATTTGTAATTTATACACTTGTTTTTAAAGTAGTGCCGAATTTTTTTCGCCGACTTTTTTTCTCCCGGCCTACGTTAGACAAAAGGGCGCATATAGTCGATGTAACGTATTATTTAACGTTCATCCAGTGTATACATACTTTATGATGATTTTTTTTGTTTGATTTGAGTTCGTGATAGTCTTATTCAAAATAAATTTAATATTAATAAACTATTGCTCTATCTGATGCAATGTTTTTATCAATAACTATATTTTTATAATTTTCACTTTAGTAAGAGTCGTTTTATAAATTAAAAATGATAATGTATATTGTAGTATAATTAAATATATGTGTAGTATGATAACATTCCAGAAGTCAACATTTTTACTTACTTCTTTGCAAAACTGATTATAAATATCAATAAATGCCTCCCATCTTTCAATAGAAGATTCAGGCATTTTCTCTAAAGACTTCTCTACTTGGTTTCTTAATGCTTCTTCTGGTATCATTCTCAAAAACTGCTTTAAACCCTCTGGAGCTGATATAAACTGTTGGTCATCTAAAACTTCTTTGAAATATTTATCGATAACACCAACAGCTCTTCTGCAAAAGTTAAGTTAATTTTTTTTTTATAAGCAACAGTTTTTAATTGAATATTTTACTATAAAACTTCTGCAAGAAGTTTTAAGTAAGAAATTATCACTTTTTCTTTTCAATTACTACCTTCTTACCTTGGGCATGCAACACTGCTATAATCCATAGGAGAGTACTAACAAGTATTAAAAATTTTAATACTTGTTATTAATTTTTTTGCTAATCTTAAATTTTTTTGTTAATATTAATAATCTGCATTGGAGCAGCGTGGTGGAGTATGCTCTGGGCCCTCCCCGGTTGTGGGGCGAGACCCGTGCCCAGCAGTGGGACATAAAAAGGTTTTAGGCTAATAAAATATAGCTATCTGCCATATTAACTGCAATAAAATTTAGATATGATCAGTGTGTATGATAGTCAACAATTCTTTATTTCTGTCTAGACCCGATTTTTAAGCCAACACTGACGACGTTGTGGTCGCTAGTTTAAATATATAAAAAATTGTCATACCCAATGCTGGAATGTAACTTTTTTTCTCTTAAATGTACTTTTTTACTTTTATTATCACCACCCATTATTAAACACAAGTAATCGGCCACTGCTGTTCGACCAGGACTATCTAAAGTTCTTGCTTCATAATCTGACACCCAACAATGAATACCACGTCTTCCAGAGAACACCCAAAGTATATTTTGGAAACCAAAATCATCTGTAAGGTAAAAAATAACTTTTGAAATTTGCTGAATTAATGGTCAAAATAAATACCAAAATAAAAAAAATTTAAAAACAAGTGTTTTAGTATTTTTTAAATTATATTAAAAGTTACCTCGCAAAGCTGTGTGTAAGATTTCACAGGCAATAACCATAAACTTCCAACACTTGGTACAAACTTTTGCTTCTTGGCAACAGGTTCTAACTTCATCATAATCTGTGAGATCAATGTCAAAGACCAGCTCCCTTGCAAGAACTACTGCATCATGACGCCCAATTGAAGGCCTGTAAAGTATTCAGAGTCCCTCTTAATAAAATGGGATACATACATTATAATGTTTTTTGATAAAATTGTATAAAAGCAAAAGTTTAAGTTTGTAAGTATGGATGGATGTTTGTTACTATTTCACTACCGAATGGATTTTAATTAAACTTTACAATAATATAGCTTATACATCAGAATAACACATAGGCTACAATTTATAAAGATATTATGTGAATTGCACGAAATACTAATCCTGCGCAGACAAAGTTGCAGGCACCGCCTAGTTTTAAATACATTTTTAATGGAAAACAACAAAAATAATTGCCACCAAGTTTACACACATTTTACAAATTATTCTTTTCTTTAGCTTATGTCAGAGTCAATGGCTAATGCTCCTTCTTTCTTATTTTCCTTAGTCCTCACTTGTCATTGCAGGTTGTGATTATAACATATGGATGGATGGACGGACTCGCAGCTATTTATATTGAAAATTGTTTTTCTTTATTTTTATCTATGTATAAGTTTATATTATATATAATATATTAATTATTTTTATAAGGTACACGTATGTGATTAAAATGATTACTTACTTCGTATTATAAACAGCACCAATATCAAGTTTCATAGGCTTTTTTTGTTGAAGTAAAGTAAGAAATTCTTGTCGATTATTAATTGAGAGATAACGAATATAAACATCATCTGCTAATGTGAATGACAATTCTCTATTTCCTAGAGGTTGTGGACTGTTTCCGCAAGTAAGCCATCTACAAAATTCTTTGTGAGGAAAAAATCTAGCGTAATAAACGGGCAGTTTATCCGACAAAGATTTTTCTTCATAAACCTAAAAAAAAATTGTATAAATATTTGTACCTTACATTATCACAACATTCATATTGCTCTTAAATAACTCTCGCACCATTTTATTCAAATTAACTTTAATGAGGAAGTTTTATAAACAATAAAAATAACTTAGAATGAAATAATTTAAGGATAAGAACATTACGATGAACTGTGAGAAAACTGAGAAGAGAAACCGTATTTACCGCGAAAATTGACATATGACATTTAATTTTGATAGCCTATGGTAATTGATAAGTTTTTTTTTTCATTATTATGGGTTTTACGGCCTTGGATTTCTAGTTTTTGTCCTTTAATTTTTTAAATTCTGTTTCTAGACATAAGCATTCTAGAAGTAAGTTAATATAATTATTATGTGTTAAAACAATGTAAAGTGCTTAGTATATAACTCAAAAGTTCTAACACGCGTTTTTTTAGGATAAATTATTGTTTTAAAAGAGTGTATTGAATAGTAATATAATATTATGTAGGTAAATTTAATTAAATAAGTATGTAGGTACTTAGAGAATATAATTGACATGGCATGTCTGTGATTGACTAAAATAAAAAAGTCTATAGGATGCATACATATAATAAATTAATCGCTTCTAGTTTATAAAATGTCCTTTTATAATAAAAAAATATAATTTAAAAGTGAGGTACCGTGATGATAGATATAACTATACGAAATGCTTTTGTCATTGTAGTAAAATTGTCGTGGGGTAAGTTTTTCCTTGTAGTTGCAGGCGATATATTGTTATATTGTCACTCACTGTTCTCACATAATGTAATTGTTATGTTTCAGAATATAGTTTTCTTAAACATATCAATCAAAGCAATCATTTATACAATGTGGGTAATAAAGCAGCTATGTATCTGCTACAGGAACCTGTTTTATCAACTTCAGCAATTTCCCTCATTATGATTTTTGGCACTACTCTTTGGGCTTTTTCATTAGGCATTTTAATTGGAGTTTTATCTATAATGCTTATGTTACTTATTGTTGAAGGTAAGAAATAAGTTTTATAAGAAAATTACAATTCATGACCTATTTTGATGTGATGTACCTACTGTACTGACGTTAATTTTTTAGGTCTTGCTATCATAATAGTCATTATTATGAGTTGTCAAGGACTTAGCCTTCTTATCCTTGTAAGTATTAGTGTATTTGGATTTCTCTCAACTTGCAAAGGAAAAATCAGAGTCGATGCGATGTGACTATTACTAAAAATGATTTATTTGATTACAAATTGATTACTTATAATTAGTATGTTTTCTTTAGAAAAAATATTATTTTATAAGCTAATATGTAATAAATTGACATTTGTTAAATAAACAGAATTTTCTTTTTAACCTTTTGTAATTTTGTAACTATATAAGCAGTATAATTAAACCTACAGACTAAGCAAAGATTAAACCATTAATATCAAACAATAAAAACTTTTTTTATTTATCGTTTTATAATAATATACCTAGTATCATTAGACAGAAAATTAATAAGGTTGTTTTGAATTAGTGTTGCTACGGTGCTACAGTTAACATTTTTATATCCACAAGAAAATTTAATGGCTTTGAATCGATCCAAAAATCGGTTAATCGTATAGTAGTAGTAGTAGTTAGTAGCAATCCATACATTTCGATGTTTTCAAAAATCGGTCCAAATCGGCGCATCACTAGGACCCATCAATGAGATTTGTACATTTTGTACAAATTACAAATGTAAGTTAACGAGAAAACGTAAACCGTACATTAAGCGAAAAGCAGTTTATCTATGGTACAATGCATTGCATAGCATTCATATCATACTATACTATTCATAGCATAGCATAGTAAAATTATCAAAGCTAAAACTGATACAGTGCAGATCGTTAGTTTAGTTCTATTTATGTGCTGAATTTATTACGTTAGTAATCTTTTACAATAATTTGAGGTGATCATGGTCGACGCATACATAGTGTTTCTTTCTGCGCAAGGTCACAGTTCAAAGTGCTAGCAATAATGGTGTGAATATGACTGTAAGTATAGATAACATTTTTTCCACATGCTTAATAAATATTGATTTTCAATAACTACTAAAAGCGAGGTGGAGTGATATTCTGTCTATTTTGCATTATTGATTTCTGGAGGTTATTGCACTAAGACTAAGGAAACACCTGCCTGATCATAATATTTATATCAAGTCTTCCATTGTTTCAATTCATAAAATCTATGTGTAAATTACTTAGAAATAAGTATACTTAAGTTACATTCCTTTTTGGAGTATAATGAACATAAATTGCCCCATTTAATGTTTATGTAACCCTTTGTCTATCTTGGTTCAATGTACATCACTGTAAAATGAAAATGAAATTGATCATGTAAAGCAATTATTCCTAAATTTATATAACTATGCCAAATAAATTTTAACATTTCAGTTTAAGGTTGATTCTAGGTAGGCTCAGCCTCAAAACTTTTGTTCGAATGATAAATTCAGATTTCTGTTCCTGGTCTTAGTGTTTGCATTACTGTCATAGTGTGTCCATGGTCCCCACAACACAGTCTTAGTGTGAGGCTATGAGGATGAATGCTTTATTTCTTTTTTAATACCAGCTGTTCTTAAATATCATAGCAAAAATTGTGAGAAGATACCATCTAATACTTTTTCTTTATACACCTCTCCCCTAATCTTCTTCTTTTGATGAATAGACAACATGCTTTGCCTCCGCTCTGTCTTATGGGTTCATCAAAAGACAACATTGCTCATTTTCTTACACCCCTTCCTCTTTGTATCTAGTTTGTGCTAAAATTTTTAACTTAAAAATGTTGTTAAACATTAGCGAGAGAGAGAAGTCAAACTTCAGAATAAATAGTGGAATTGAATATGTCATACTTTTTGTCTTATTTCAGCGGGTACCACTTATGGACCATCAGACAGGAATCCGCTAATTCAGACTGTAAGTTTGTTCATTATAGTTCTGTACCTTATAAGTATTATGTCCCAAACATTCTATTAAACTGTTATTTATTAAAATTTATTATTAGCTGAAAACCTATTAGGGAATAATAAACTAAACTGTCTTTGAAACTGATTTATAGCTGAATCAACAAACAGACTTTATAATGTATATATTGCAGCCATATTTTTTTCCAACTAACCACTAATTGAAAAAAATCCAACTCACCACTTCAAATCTATACATTTAAATGCAGAATAAATGAGTTATGGTATGAATCAATGGACAACATTATTGTTTTTCTATTTACAATTTCTCTACTTAATCTTATATTAAATTAGATAAACCATTTAATTATATAAAATAATTAATCCCATAGCTTATCCTTGATCATGAGACAATTCCTATTAGGTATACCCAGTTGTAGAATTAAGAAATTTAACTTATTTTTTTATTTAGAATTCTTACCAAGTTTTGAATAAACATAAAGGTATTACAGCAGTTGCTATTTTTAAAGTACAAGGCTATTTCATTGACTGTCGTGAGAGAGGTTGTGTAATAGCTGCAATTCAGAATTTTTTAAGGAAAAACATCTAGGTATATTGGTAGTTACTAGCTATTTATAGTTATCATTTTCTTTACATTTTGAATACAAGAACGATTTACAAGTATAAGTCGTCAGTAAATAATTTTGATTATCTCTTTACTGAATTAAAATAATATAGGTAAATAGGTACCTAAAACTTTTGAAAAAAAAAAATCTACAGACATTCAATATAATTGTATGGAGGGACTGTTAATCTATTGTAATAACCACACTCAAATCACTCAATGTAACAGCTCGTAAACAGAAGTGTAACACAAAGAGTGGGTTTCTAAGGTGTGGCTCTGATTGTAGGGCAGCTCGTCAAACTGGCGGCCCTCCAGGATGCGGCTCGCGCGCCCTCGCTAGCTCCGCGCGCAACTCGACACGTCGCAACACTCACCGGTGAGCCATCATCTAATACACTGCTATTTGAAGTAATTGAGAGCGTCTCCTAATTGAATGTATGTATGTTGATGTCCTAGTTGGTGGTAATGGGTAATGGGAATTGTAAACATTTTGTTCATTTTTTACTCATAAAAAATTACTTTTAATAATTATTCGTTTTCAAACAAATGACTTTACTCACTTTTAATGATGTTATTTACTACTTTAATTGATATAGCATTAAAAATGTAGGTAAGTAGGTACTATCTTTACAATATTTTATATATCCATGTATGTAACTAATTGGCTATGGTGAAATACCTACCCAATTACTCTAGTGAACTAAATACTTCATACCTATTTCCTGATAAATGTATACCTCGTAACCATATAACCTACATCCTTAGGTATTTTTCATAAAGCAGATTTTCATTTTCTTTATTATGCATTCGAGATCCGATTATCTTGCGTATTTATCTTACGTTTCGATACCAGTTTAGATATACTGTTATCGTATTCTTTACAAAGAATCAATAGACTCAAGTCTTAGAAATGTTATTGCTAAAGCCCTTCTTTTATATTAAGCTTATTAAGGTAACGTAACTAGCTATAACAAAGGTGTTTTGTTTTAATCACAATGTGCACTTGTTCGATAAATATATGCTGTTGGTCATGTTACTTACAACAAGTGAAAGTAATTGTTCAGGGTGCCCGGCAAGTTGTTGAGAGCCAGTTTTGATAATGCAAGTTACAACGAACCTACATACTTTTCGCACGCTCTATGAATACATGACTAATATAACAATGTACCTACTTCGTAACTAAATTAATTTTGTATCTACAAAATACTTCTTATGAGACTGCTCGTTATAAAAGGAAGTTACAGTCTGACTCAGTTTACAATTAAGCAATGTGTTTATGTTTGTTCAATTCATATGACGCTTTAATATCGTGTTACTTACTACATTTTCCTTGAAACATATACTAGTTTTAGAACTTTTCGAGGATTTTTATCTTTACGTACCACGTACAT
>DWQL01000614.1:0-14217 GCA_018231265.1 Noctuana haematospila | reverse complement strand
TAATAACCTGTAATTTATACACTTGATTTTAAAGGAGTGCCGAGAGTTTTTTTCCGGCGGCTTTTTTCTCCCGGCCTACCTTAGCCAAAAGGGCTAAAGCCGATGTACCGAATTATTTGACGTTCATCCAGTGTATACTTATACCTTATGATGAATAAAATTTTTGAATTTGAATTTGAATTCATGAAAATATAAAAGAAAGCATAACATTTTATGAAATTGGTCCTTTGAGCCGGATACGAAATGTTTAGCTGACGATACAATAAGCCGTAGAAAAAATTTGTAAGTCTGACATAGAGTTGACAGTTGAGAATTTTTTTAACATGTTGAAATTCGGGGGAAACATTCATGAAATGTCGCGGAAATATAATTGACGGATTAGTATAATATGTTTACGGCAAACGTTAAAATTATTTGCGTAATCATTTCTACTTTACATGTTCTGTGTTTACAAAACAATACAAACTTTTCACAAATCATGCTGTGAGATTACCGTGCTAGCAAACGGCTACCTGGTTTGGCGTGTTCGGATTTCCTTGCGTCCTTAACCTTAATTATAAGTCGTACAAAAGTTAATATGGTCATTTCAAATATTATTTAGGGCAAAGCAAATACAGATAAATAATGAATTAATTAATTTTTTATCGTAACTGAAACCTACCTTTGGTTTTTCCTTTATATTGCTAAAATCTTCGTCACTTGTTTCTTGAGCAACATTTTTGGGTGCCCAAGAGTTTCTAAATCTAACACCGACCCTTTTTCTAGTCCGCGAACTACTATTTTGAATAGCGTTGTCTGAATCCGGAGACTTGTCATCGTCAGCTTTTTCTTCAGTCTTTAAGGTGTCTTCTACCTCTTTGTCTATTTTACTATCGTCAATAGCATCGGATTGTTTTATTAATGATATAGCTTCTTTATTTAAATGTTTCTTAGTTGATTTGTCAACTTTATTATTTTTCTCATTCGGATCAATACATATTGGCGGATCTGCGTCTTTGTTATTACGTGTATCACCGTCGCTACCATAGGATATGTAACCGTTGAGGCTTTCAAAGCCATCGTCGCCGTCTGCAAACATCGCTCTAGGAATATTGTTCTGTAAATTTTGTCTTACGTTAATACTGTCTAAGTACTTTTTAGTTAGTATGTTGGGTTTGTATCGGAATGACGGGCTAGCGACGGCTTCATCGGGCGGTGGGGTAAATGTCACTATAGGCGCAGTCGCATCGGGTTTTTTCCACAGCATATAATCTTCGTCGTCAGAATCTTTCGCTTTACCTTTTACATTCGGTTTATCCTTCGTTGGAGATTCAAAATTAGTTACGAAATTCTCTTTAGGTGATTCTTTTTTACGTTTTCTGTAAAATCGTATAAATTCCATTTAGTAAAAGACATCCCAGTGGAAATTGGAATAATGGAAAATAATTTATGACATGCCAATTTTCTTTAAAAGAGAAGTAGGAGTAGGAGCGGTTCTGAAAAGAAAGAATAGCTTGTAGCAAACACATAGTGCATATCAATAATCATACATAATATAGGCATACCTGAGTCCATTGTCGCTCATTTCTGATCTAGATTGGCGTCGCCTGAATTTTGAGGATTTACTTAAAGGTGTTTTACTTTGGCTTGAAGTGGCACCACTTTCAGCGGATGCACCGCCACTGCCACCATCACAGTCTGATCGCGACCTTCTGTAATATTCATATATATAGATATATATATATTTAATATTATTCAATAGTAAACAATTTTTTTTTAAATTTTGAATTTTGGGCCTAAATAATATTAAAACCTAGCGAGGAGCGCTAGAAATATTAATTAAAAGCGTGTCAAGAATACTATTGATATTACAGTTGTTAAAGGTAACCTGCAATTTGCGATAAAAAATTAATCTACATAAATATAATTTAGTAAAATCAAAATATAAACAAAGTACCTGAAATATCGCGGTAGTTTCCGACGATATGTAGACCGAGGTCGGACCCTAGCTAGCTCCATTTCTGTGGTGCTTACAATTTGCGAGTGTACTATGCTCAGTACCAGCATTAGAAACAATGGTACCGCCCAGCAATGTGACTGAAAATATATACTTGCTTGTAGACATACTAACAATCAAATTCACAATAATTTTTATTCATGTAAGAGTATCTTGATAAATATATTAAATTTAATTTTTAATTATATGACCTTGGTCACAGGTTAAATAACAAAATATGCAAAAGTGTATAACAAAATTTTAAAAGCACAAAGAACAATTTCGGAAGAAAGTTTTTTTTTTTATCTATTCCTACCACTAATACATCTAAAATTGATAAGTATACTCACATCTAGGTCAACTGTCATTGGTGCAAAAAAATGCAGTGTCATATTGAGAAGTTGCAATATCCACAGCGCAAAGAGGAACTTGGCACATGCCGGCGATGTCTGCTGCGCCCACCACTGGTACAGCATCGGCAGGAACAGCAGACGGACTAGGGCGAACCATACCACACGACGCATGCCCAATGTGGGCTTCGCTTTGGGAAACGACGACCCTAAGGAAGATTATGTACATAACTAATAATATACCTAACTGATAATTATCTCTTCCTGACGACCCGTGTGGTGTAGTGGTTACCACACCAGTCTACCATTAGAAGGGTCCCAGGTTCGATCACCGGCATGGCAGAAATTTAAACCAAATTTAGATTTCTGTTAAAGGTTTGGTTGTTTGTGTACGTGTCCATAGCACCCACGATACAGGGAATCCTAGTGTGGGCCTGTGAGTGTGAAGCATTATTATTAATTTATCTCCTAGTGTTGAGCAAAAGTTATTTTTTATATACAAGATCATAATTTCTCATGAACTTATTGTTAAGGCCAGCCTGGCCTTAAGAAATGATACATTTCCTAAAGTTTCATACACCTTTTATAAGGGTTTAAACACAAAATAAAAATGTTTAGCAAACAAAAGCTTGTTTTCTAATTTAAATTGAATATACACTTTGTACCTCTGACTAAGTCCACATCTATAAGGTATGAGCGTGGATGTGAAGAGAAGTCGACAATACGCCGACGGTATGTACCCCTCATTAACAACTGCTCCACCATTGTCTCCCATTCTTCTTTGTCATAAGAACTGATTTTCTTTTGATACCTTAAACATTATAACAATACATTAATTAACATACTAAAGAACATTCCTTTCTGTTTGTCATGTTTTAATGTTTAATGACAGGTTTGACGACCCGGGTGGTGTAGTGGTTACCACTCCAGTCCACCATTTAAAGGGTCCTGGGTTTGATTCCCGGTGAGGCAAAAATTTAAATGATATATTTGTATAAATGTGTGTCCATGCCAGCCACGACACAGAGAATCCTATTGTGGGTCGGAGTGTATGAAGCGTTAAAAAAAAATTTATCACATTTCTTTCAAACAGAATAAGGCATATAGGTATAACTAAGTCATCAGTTCTATGCACATAAAATTTGCATAAAAATAGAAATAGAATTAATAGGCAATGAAAATATATTATAATGAAAGACTTACTATACTTAGACCTGTATGAAAAAACTTAATGTAAGATTGATATTCATCTCGAGTGAAATTCTAAGTTTGTTTCTTAATACTTAGTCTTGTTTAACTGCCACATATTTTGCCACATATTTCATTTTGGCCATATGAAGTAGAGATAGTTAGTAATATATAAATGTTTTTAGACTATTTTCTTCTTTCCTATCATAATCTATAAAGTAGTGTACAAAAACATACACATGTAAAGAAAAGGATATTTACTAAAAAAAAAATGAAAATCAATGCTTAACTGAGGATATTCTTTAATAAGACTTACCAAGCGGCCAATTGCTTCATGGTGATAAAACCTTCTTATTATCGTGAAACAAAATGAAGTTTGTTCTTTGATAAGAATTATTTACAATTTTGGATTGATATCATTCTCTTCTCCATGTAATTTCAATCATTTATGTTTCATGGCAGTATTGAGGTTTAAGCTGTAACAGCCCAGAAAGATTATTGCCAAAATAGTTAACGGAACAAAGCCTGATACTTCGTCAACAAACGGTATTGTGATAATAAATTTCTTTATGACACGATTTGTTATAAAACACACTCGTAACCCTTCCCTTCTTTCGTCTACAGTTATCGCGTATGAGATATGCAGATGAGATCGCGGCTATGAGATAAATTGATGGGACTATCCACTTTCGTATTAGGTATTTGTATGTATTTATAAAATTACCACTTTGAATAGTTGCATTACCTTATAACACCTATCACATATTAATCACTAGCTGTACATGTTCGGAATTTATAAATGAAATCTGCTGAACGGAATTGAATAGCAGGTGTATTATTTTATTTTACAATAAAATGAGAATGTTCAGTACTTCTCACTTTAAGGAATTATTGAATTCTGCGACAACGACAAATCAAATCCTTTCATCTTTCATCCCTAGCTTTGAATTTTGATTGCTGAGTGACTGTGACAACTGAACTGTCAAGGTGTCAAGTCAACTGACATTATGTACTAACAAACAAATACAATGGAGTTTTGACACTGACATGCGACATGCGTAAGTATCATAGACAAAGAAGAATTTTCGCTGCCCTCAGTGCCCTCTGGCCCTCTGTATGCTGCTTTATCAAATAGTTTGATACCGCAAATGCCAAATACCAAACCAAATATTTAGCTTAGCCACCTACCAACCAACAGGATAGGCACAGGCACCAATGCGGATAGGATTACTGTAGGATCTTACCCCTTTCGTATTTCGTAGTATTGATTATAATAAAATTATGCTCTGGTTTATTCTTGAGGACAAGATAGGCGCGACCGCGAATGCTGTCTTTTCATATAAAAATATTTACTTAAATATAAGGATGGTAATCTGTTGAATTTTACTTCGATCGTGATAATCGTGATTAGTTCATGAAGGTCATTTGCAATTACGATGTGCGACAAATAAAACACTTTATATTTTGTGCTTAACATCCAATTTTATTGTTAACAATTTCATATAAAATTCGTGATAATTTTAATTAGTACCTAGGTAGGTAGGTACCTACACTACTACACATTAAATTAATGCCATAAAAATTCGTTGTTTGAAATTTTTTTTCACGTACCTATCACGTTCATGCAATAGGTATTAGGTATAGGCTTATAGGTCTACTGTTAAAATGTTTCTATAAATTTGTTGTATATTAGTATTTGTGTAATAACATTGGAATAATACCTACAGTTTTAAGAACACTTACCTACTACTAAAAAAAGTACGTATAAAGTACAAAGAAATTTTATGTTGAGATTAATAAATAAGGAACGAAGTAGGTACCCAGTTTTTTCGTAAACAACAATACAAAAATCGAGTAGGTATACATTATAGGTACATACTTAGTACCTACAATTTAAATACTTGATTGTAAATAAATCTTAAATTTTATAGGTTTTATAGGTTAGTACCTACGTACTGTATTTCTTATTAGTTGTATATAAAGAGTACCTACTCAGTTCACAATTTCACATTTAAGTAAATCTTTATCTTTATAGTTTATTTATTCAGCATAGACTAGATCTATTTTATTGCTACCTACTTTGGTTGAGAGTAATTAAAACCTAGAAACAAAATACTCTAATACAGCGAGGTTCCCAAACATTTTAGTTTGCGGCGCACTTACCTAAAGGTTTAGTATTTTGTCTCGGCGCCCTATCTAGTCGAAGTAATGTAATTAAAAAGATCTCAGGGCTAAAAAATAATTTAAACATCTATGAAGCTGAGTTTTCATATTCACATAATTTTACGGAAAATGGAAAACAAGAAATAGACCCTCTACGGCGCAAACTTTGTGGAACCCCTGCTCTAATCTATGAAATTGACAGAAATACACAAAAAATATGTTATAATTTTCATAATTTCAATTATAATGTTCCGTAATCTTTTTTATTCGGTGACTGTCGGTGGTGCTATAGATAACAACATCCAACCTCAAGTATTGAAGCCCTATTTAAAATCGATACCTCTATTGATACCTACTTCAACCTACTGAGATGGTGGTGGCTTTGCTTCACTTTACTCGAGACTAATTTAGTTTGTTATTAAATATCAATATAAAATAAATTTATTTCCATGTCCTTTTCTTGACTTATGTTTTGCCTAAAACCTGTCTTAGACAAAATATTGTTTGAAATCCGACTGATAGTTCCTCAAAATAGTATAGACACAAACACAAACTCTTCAGCTTTATTAAATTATTATGTAGTCTATAGGTTTTCTGGCATCTATACTTTACAGTTTGAAACTAAAAAAAATATTTAATAAGGTAGGAAAAAGGTGCCGATATAAAGCGATTTCCCTAAAAGAAAAAACTTAGTTACAAAAACATTGAACGAGAATATTAAAGAAATTATTATTGAAAACACTTCAGGATTAGTCAACAATATGAATTACCTACTTAGCTATTTTAATTTTATCGTTAGCCTTACTTATAAAACAATGGAAGTGTTAATTAACAATTCATAACAGGTACGGTATGGTACGCATAATTACACTTAATAAGGACCTAAATACAATATATAGTATTTTCTGTAGAAACCATCCGATTTTATTGTATTACTTGTAAATATAAGAGTGCTTCAGCACGCGGCGTTGCGCTTTTAAGAATTAAAATTTTAAAAAATGTCTTAAAAAGTCATACATATACAATACTTGACAATTCAATAAATAGTTTAATATAATTTTTATTTTTAAAGGTCCTAACTATAATTTAAACTTTTTATTTCATAAATAACGTAAGAAGTTACGTCTGCCAGCAACGCATTGGTGGCTCCCCTGGTGATGCCCGTTTCCATAGGCGGCGGTGACCACTTACCATCAGGTGGCCCGCATGCCTGTTTGTACGGCATAAATCATAAAAAAAAGAAGTTGTGCATAACAAATGCATTACCTACGTTTCAAAGTTTGTACTTTCAGCAATGGAATTTAAATATAATGCCAGATCTTATGTATTACGCTAAAAGATACCTTAAAATAGATAACTTATACTAAAGTTCAGTGGTAAGTTCGTCTTGAGGTCGTCTCGTCATTTCGAAAAGTTCGTCTTCCAGCCAGACACTCTCTCGCCTAACTATGGGTCGCCTCTCCCACGGGTCGGCGAGCACTATGGTCTCTCTCTCTATCTGCGAGTAACTAGGCGGTCTTCCAACGTCGCTCCACTCGCACTGGTTTTCCAACTCCTTATCTAAGATGTGGCTTCCATACGATGTAGGGGAGTAAGAGGGTGGTTTGAATGTTGAAAAGGATTGTTGAGTCGTTTCAGAGTCAGAGCCCTGGCTCGGTGGGGAAGGAAGGAAGTTAACTAATTGCCCTTGTTGTTGCTGCTGTCCCACGCTCATTCTGCTGTAGCGCTTGAGAATGCTGGCAAAAATAAAGAATAAAGAGTTTTTATTAATATTTTTTCTATAAATGGAGAATACTTAACCTATAATAATCTGTTAATTGTATATTGATGTATATTATGTTAATACTATAAGTATATTTAAATTTTGTATAACAACAACGTTAACGTTATTATCTACCGTAAAATAAAGAACGCGACATTATTAAAATATGAAAGTTTTTCTATTTTCACTAAGGATCCTACCTAACACATGAGAATAAGTTGGTACTACGTGTTTCCTGTAAGAATGCCCTGAAGTCACAGATAAATTTATGGAAGTGAAATTAGTGGAAGTTAAGTTACTACCTTCGGAAAACAAACCTTTATGCTTTATGACAAAAAGACAAAAATAGTAGGAGATGTAAGGAGGAGTGTGATTGTGGTTCTCAACCAAATAAATTTCTACCACAAAAGGCACTTGCCTTTAGGTACATAATACGAACATTATTAACACTTCTACATTTCACAACATAAACTACTTCTACATTTTTATGTTTCCTATATTAATCCATTAATAGTAGACTTAAATCTTAATGCACAGTAAGTACGTAAAGCTTCTGCGCCTTTCGAGTGTTATTTCTCACCAGTCCGAAAGAGTGTCGAGCACTTACTGAAGCAAAAACAACTTAAATAAAGATAGAGTAACAAAACCAACAAACATACCGCTCGGCCCAGCTGGCGAGCCGCGGCCACTCGTCGGGGACCACTGGCACTTGCTGTTTGTTGAGTAGGATGAGCAACTTTGCCAGATCACTTAGCACGCAACTGCATAGAATCAGATATTAAATTGTTTGAATTGTGTTGTATTTTATACATACTCGTACATGACCGACATTTTAGTCATGTGTAGAAACCTATATATCGCGCCCCCTATCTATTAGACATAGATAATAAATACACTATATACTGGTAATTAGAGATGGATTAATTTTGTTGACTTACTGTTAATATTGAAAAGTTTATGTCTCGAGTTTGTATACAATTTTATGTATATTTTTACATATTATTACTATAAAAGTAAATTGCATACGAATTCGAGTGATTTTCCTACCTTACCACAATTCGATAGAATCAAACCAAAAAAATAAATTACAACACACGGAGATTTAGGACCGTATTGAAATATTTTTATAGTGGATTATTATTTGCACCGATCGGGCTTTAATCTTTATTTTGTGTTGCTTTCAAGCGTTTAAATTGTTGTTACAACGCAAAAGGTCAATCAATGGAATTGGGTTGTATAAAAATAAAACATTTACTGGGGATTTAGTGCATAACACTGGGGACTGAGTTTCATTAAATTTGTGTATGTTTAAAATTTTGTATTTGGCCCGAGTTAAGTGTACCCATTAGGTACTTGCCTAGAATATGGAAAGTACTTAATTACTTTTCAACTTCTCGCTGATAAAATGACAATATTTTTTTTTCACTCAAACAATGCCATCTACGACGGTCAGTTTTCCCATTGCTGCTCTAGATTTACATTACGTAAATTAACTCGACAAAGAATCATGCAGTGAAAGTTGAGCCATTATAGGATGCAGATTTATTTTCTTCACGGTCTGAATAATGCTTAATCTAATTAATTTTGTATTAGTTTTTGCTTCGGCAACCGTATTTTACGGTGCAATCCACTTATTTAAGAGTCGTTTAAAGTTGTTTTGCAATTCCGAGAGGCATGCAAATACGCGTTCTGTTGCATAACGCTCCAGCTAAAGAAATACTTTTAATTGTCGGTCTTGTTGTGTGTTAATGGAGGCACTTATAATATATATACAATGTGGTAAGTAGGTACGAATGCGATTTTATGTTAATTTGGATCCGGTTACGAAAAAGTTTGTGTAAATAATAAAATACGATTTGCATCAAGCGTTGTTGGTTACAAATCTGCACATATTCTGTTTTATTTACATTACCTCTGTCTGTCACTGTGTGAGTGTTTAGTTAGTAAATAATGATGATGAAAAAATCATCTGTAGGCATATTTAAAATATTTTAAAGCGAAACTAAAGATCAGCAAATACATTTTACGATGTAAACAAGTTATTTTTGTAATGTTGATTATTATAATTTATACTTGTACAATGCATTAAATATATTAAAATTCTTTTGAAAGAAAAACCGTCACGCGTTAGCTTAAATAAAGTACTTAGATATCTACCCTTTGTGAAAATGAGAATGTTACGTTACCTATATGCCATTGCTGCGTCATTGTTTCCTAATTGATAGAGCTCTCGAACTTGGTGCCGCGTGTGGTTCAATATCGCCAGAAGGGTGAAAGCGTGTGGCTGGAAATAGAAGTTGCATATTTTAGAATCGATGGCGATGCTCGAACTAGTTAAAGTAACATTGCGCTAATAGGATGGATTTGTAGAGATGTAGAGCTTTCGACGAATTCTAATTATCATTAAATCTTTTTTCTTTATTTTACACCGATTTTAAATTTTTTACACAGAATTGAACTTACAAATACAGATAATTTAAAAGTAAATACAATATAATAGTAATAGTAAATACAGATAATGTAATAGTTACAACATAAAATACCTAAATATAGTTTAATTAACTTTCCTATCTTGTTATTGTTAAAAAATCTTTTGGACTGTAATTTAGAATTACCTGCAGTTTAACAATTTCGAACACACATAAGCTTGTAAGTAGATTAATAACGAAATAATTGTATTCACTGCATATTATAGATAGTGACATTTACCTAATTCTATTACCATGCGAGAGTGATCATTGGCATGATTTGCACATAGAACTGGTTCGCTGGGCGATAGGCGAGAGTGGTGCAAGATCTCCTTTTACAACTTTCGAAAGCAGCAGTGTTGGTGTCATGTCACGGTGTTCACGGTGGAGTTTCTCGTTAACATAATGTTAGTCTTTTCACGCAACGTTAAGGCCCATTTACGCTTCAACGAGGCGGTGCGGGTACTAGTTCAAGAGCTAGCGAATGTTTGGAGTGGATTTTAATAGCTCGTAGGAAGATAGATTTTAATGGATCTAAATGACTTGTAGCTACTTGTAGGAAGTACTTAAGATAATTGTAGGAAGGTTATTTTCACTAAGTAGGTAACCGTTGAGTAAGGCAAAATGACTGATATTACAGGACGTTTAATTGAACTTCTAAAAAGTTCTAAATAGTTCGTCAGGGTTGAGGAAACACTGAAAACACAAATGGAATGGTGGGTCTTTCGCTTAAAAAATATTAATGTTAGTAGATTCCTATTTTGTTAATTCCAGTTATGTTGGCAAAATCAACGTTACATTTACGAAATACCTTCTCCAAAATTTTCATAAGCTTTCCGTCTGTAAAAGCTTTGTACCTACAAAAGCATGTTACGGCAACATGCGTTCGTGAACGTTAGAACTTGGCAGTAAACATCGGCCCAACATCCGCTTCGGATAATAATGTACGGAGGGGTGTTTTGTTTAAAATAGAATAAACCGAAGTACGTTCTATTATCTGTAAGAGTTGGCCATAAAATGTTTGAATATAAAATTTTTATGCATAATAGTGACATAGTTAAAATCTGGTATCCCTTTTGTATTGATATGGATTAGAGTGGTTACTAGGAGGACTTATAGTTAAAAGTTATTTTGATCAATTCTGCTACTTAGGTAATAATATACATAGTTATCTATTACTAACATTTTGCAGAACAGCAGTCAAATGTCTTTTCTTGACCTTTCACCAACTCGCACATGACTAACGTTATGGATTATGGCCCAAACTCTTCTCATATTTAAGAGGGCAGGGCCCCATGCCCAGTGGGATAGTGACAAATTGACAAATTAAAAAAGTTAAGTGATTTGCACAAATTTTATTTACTAATATAATTAGCTAATAGAAAACTAGTTGGAAGGATGAATTGAAGTTGGAAGTCACAAAATTCTGCGTTAAAGTATGATAATATTAAACAAATGTGAACTTGGCTAATGACAATTAAATTTCATTGTTTATGTATTACCGCACTGGTCGTTGCCGCGTGCATGTCTGCCGTTTCACACGCGATTTCACGCTAATGCGTCGAAGTGAAACAATTGATTAAGTATATTCAATAAAAACCAATTTCATGTTTGTTTTCTGGAACCAATTATCGTGTTAGGATGAAAGAAGCCGCGCGGAGTAGAAAGTAATTATAAAATTCTATTTTTAGTTAAGTACTATGGAAGTTCATTCATCGGAGTTTTTGTAAACGTTTTGTTTAGTTTGGGCATTATCTCATTGAAGAAACCGTACTAACCCATTGCCTGTTTGAAAATATTTTTTTTTTAATTTCTTTTCATCTGAACGCGATAGTCTATGCTACTGAGGAAGAAGAATTATAAATATAATATGGGAACTAAAGTTTACCGAAGGAATAAGTATCAGTAAGTATAAGAATGTGTATCAGTTTGAAACTTACTCGTAAACAATCCAGCTGTTTGTGGAACTCTCTTAGTTGTGCGTCATCATCGTGCCGCGGCTGAGGTAGAGGCTGCGATTGTGCGCGCGCCGTGCCCCGGCACTTTGCGTACGCAGCGCCCGCTACTACCAAAGCTAAGCATACCGCTGCGCCACATGCACCACCAACTAACACCTGATGACCATTAAAAATTAATCTCTATAATAGGCTAGTGACTACTGTGGAATATAGAAATGAAATGCGGCTTTATATCATAATAGGTACCTACGTAGTTAGCAGAATCAATCGGGCATTTAATTTTGGACAAACTGTAACGAGATTTCGGATTATTTGAGGTTATTAGTCTAACTCTCAAACAATGTTTATTGATCACTATCATAGGATAACTTAATGTAGGTACTATGAGGCATGAATAATATAATTTGAAGTTATTATATCCAATGCACGCTTCATTTATAAGTGTTATAACACACACGGTGGATGTTCGTCTGACTCTATGAGTAATATCTAAGGTACTCGCAGCATCACAACATTGCAATTGTGACCTGATTTTTCATCTATAAACATCGTAAGCCCATAGCTTTCGGTCCGTCCGAGCCACCTGAATCTAATATGGATGTACTTACCACAGAATTAAAAATCAGTAGAAATTATATTGACTGTATTCTATAGGGACAACGTGACACGGAATCGCATTCACTTATATAAAACAAAGATATAAAAAATTTATGAAGTTAAAAAATCGTACTTGCTGAAATTAAGGTACGTTTTGTAAGAGCTTGCTGTATCGATACTATGTCCATGCGGTGGGCACATGCGGAATGTGGGATAGACAAGGTCTCTCATCTACGCCATTTCTAAGACTATCATCATTTAGATTCTATGGCATCTACGTACCCATTTTAAAATTTATTGAGTAAACTAACTCTAACAGTTGCCGGTTATTTTTGATTTCCTGATGCAATATTTGATGAACATCGCTGCGAAGCCGTTGCTAACGAGTGGTGTTGTGAACGAGTTCTAACCTAGTTAGTTACGAGTACGTACCTACTGGTACAATCCTAAAACGCAGACTAACAAATATGCTACAAAAACGTGTAACTATTAATTGTGTTATTTATTTAAGAATTCGATTTGTTTGGATTACCTGCAGTTAAGTTAAAATGAGCGTCAGTTATTTTCCATTGAAGTATTATTTTCCAATATTGCGCGTCATTCAATTGACTTTCTTGTTGTATACTGATACTTTTTTTTATTATTCTCTCGTATTGACCATCATGTGAAATATGAAGCCGAGTTACCTACTAGGTATATAATGAAAAATGTTGCAAGTGTTGGCAACATAAGTTAAGTAAGTAATTTTAAAACGGATAGTTATAAGTAGCAAAGTCATGCTACTAAATGAATGTTAGTAAAAGTGGAACTAAAAACTGTTACCAACCTCGTTATAAGTATGCGCTGGGTAACACACCCTGCCCATGAGGTGGTCGTCGTGCGCCCAGGCCTCTCTGGTGCCTGATGGGCAGTCGTGGGCACAGATACCCCCCGGCCACACCAGCAGACGAGCGCATTTCACGCAGCCGTCCGCAGCGCACCGCACACATTCTAATCCGCATCCTGTTGAAGGAAATCATAGTTTCAGTATTTTATATACGTACCGTACCTACTCTTACTTTATTTATTTATTTTATACAATTATGCGGTGTTGTAAACATCGTTCCATAATTATCGAAAATTTTATTGATCTTGGATTAATTTGTCGTTTATTGATCGATTTTTTTCACTTAATTTAATAAATGACATTGTTGTTGAATAGATATGAGAAACGTAAACTCTGTATTATAGTGATAAATGAAATTATATAATAATTTCGTGGATGTAATTATTCGGAAGGTTCCGGGCCAGATACAAACAGGTCTAATGATGTTTTTTTATGGAAGCACGGCGAAACATGCTATGGTATTTAAAACGAAACAGTCGAAGACGCACTCCAAGGTAACGTAAACCACAAGAATGAGCATTATGTAAATTGTGGGTATTTGGATAACTGAGGTTAAAGCAGAATGAAGTACCGTTTCGGGTTTCTTTCACACGTAACCGATATTGACTTTGGAATTTCTATGCTAATGTTTGATATAATGTATTCATCACGATGCACGACTCTCAATCGTACGATCGATAGGATATAGGGACTATGACGCGGTTGTTGCATTTGAAATGCGTCTACAGTACCTATAGTCGACTCTACAATTACTTAAAAGAGAAACTATTGTTTGATTACGTATTTATATTAGGCTTGTGTATCATTACTAAGCTATTTAGTATTTCTAATTGCATGTTATATGTTATGAATGAAAAAAAATTAGGTGAT
>DWQL01000613.1:0-14219 GCA_018231265.1 Noctuana haematospila | reverse complement strand
AGTTACCCTCTATGTGTGTGCCAAATTTCATGGAAATCGGTTCAGCAGTTTTTGCGTGAAAGAGTAACAAACAAACATACAAACTTTCGCATTTATAATATTAGTAGGATCCCACGCATAGTCCCAACCTTTGTAAACTCTCGCTTAGTACTGAATAAAAACAGATTTTGCTGCAGAATAAAAAAATCCTGTTCGTATACCGTATCGTTCGTATAAGTTCGAAAGACTTGGAGTAGATATATTAAATATCTATGTATAGTATTAGAGGGTAAAACTTTCCAAGCGTAACATCATAAAGCAAGTTATTTTACTTTGATAAAAGGGAACTAACTTAAGCGATTTCTAATTTGGTTAGGCAGATCCATTATTCTGAAGTAGCTAGATTTTAGTTTAATCTCTTGTAAATTTGAACTAAACATTAAAGTATAAAAGATCATAAAATACGAGAGCGGAGAAAACTGTTATTTTTCAAATTGCACCGCCACATAGCGTTGATGGAGATTCATTGGACCAGCACGTCATTTATCAACCAACCCTGTGCTAGGTTTTGTAGCGACTTTTCTAGATTTTAAACTTCATTATATCCCGCAAAAAGTGCATGGTGTGATTATACTTTCATTTTGATCTTTTTATAGTCTGTCTACTATTTTTCAGTTCAATTAAAGCTACATTTTACTTCCACATTTAACAACTGCGGAAGTGCGCGTGTACCGATAAGTTCATAAGAAATGATCAAGGTGAGTCTTTCTTGTATTCGGGTTCATGCAGTTATCACTTCATAAATTAATATTAATCATTGCAGGTTTGCATATTTTCTGTTTTTGTAAGTTTTAACAACGGAACTATTATTTTACTGTATACAATAGATTGCATTGCACTTAATTCTTATATTTATTTACATTATCATTCTTACTATCTCATTATCCCTACGTGATAGAAAGTCTTGTTTAAGGCGACACCCTCAAAATCCCGGTACAGGTACAGGTACAGGTACAGGCACAGTAGTGCTTGCAACGCCGCTGTCACTTTTTAGTAATTAGTAGGTAGTACAACACTATTTAGTAATTGACGCAGCATACCTACTAATCAATGACTATAAGCAGTAAAAACAAAATTATACCTTAATATTTCTATGATGAAATGAAATAAAAACGCGAACAGAAAATAATATTGGATGTACAGTGAGCCCATTTCCCATACAAAGTCAATAGGCAAAGGCACAATAGTGTTGGTGCAGAGCTGACGCTGACGACAGTTGTTTTGTTTTATTTCCTCTCGCTCGTTTACACCGCGAATAAGAAAAAAAGTTTGCGAGCATCGAACTATTTTGGCCAAATTGAATACCGGCAACTAAAGAATCGTTACCGGCTTACTGGGCAATGTGTTCAATACTGTAGAACTTTTGTGCAGGCTATAGCAATAAAATATTTTTTATGTATTTTTTGTATATCTTTAAATTTTTACGTCTGAATATTAGAATTGAATTTGATTGCATTCTCGCTAGACAAACCTTGAACCACTTTTATTTAAAATCGTAATTATTAAAGTAAAAAGTAACTACCAGAAATATAATTATAGGTGAGTAATTATAATTAACTAGTATAGACTCTATACCAAAATATTAAAGTGGAGTCATTGTTTTTTATTCAGTGATTTAAATTTTTTTCTGACTTTTATATAAACAAATACCTAGGTACTTTACTTGTATGTTTTTAAAAATTTTATAGCAGTTGCGAAACGAAACAGTAAAATTGGATTTTAGCCGTTTAAGATTTTACCTTTTTGGACGTATGTACCGAAAGCGTGGTTTTGTACGTAAAGTATTGTATCTTTTATTCTACCTCTATGGTATTTGCAGTACAAAGAAATTCACTGAATAATTACATTACATACATTGATTTAATGATAACAATTAATTCTTTAGATAAGGGTAGTATTAAATTAAACATCCCATTAATATAAAGTAGAAACATTGTAAAAAAAATCTAATAATTATATTATTATGAACGATTCCGTGATATAATTTTCAAAGCAGTCTCCGATTCTCAAACCAATACAGATCCATACAATGTACTGCAAAAGCCGCATTATCGGATCTACATTACAGTTGAAAATAAATTGGGTGTGAAATAAAACGAAATAGCGGGAACTTGTACACGGCCATCGCACAGGCGTGGTAACAGTTGGTACGATTGCGATTGAGCACTGAGCGCGCAAAGTTGGTAGCAACAAACGCCCGCGGCCACTTCCGCCAACTTCTTTCGTTTCCTACCGCTTTCGGAATGTTTCTCGCGATTGCCATTTCCGTATCCGATTTCAAAATCTTTGCCTGCTTTAGTACTTTTATGTACAATCTGATCTAAGACGTAAAAGTAGTCTACAAAGTAAAAACAGTATTGTCGTATATTTTAAGTTACGAGGAGATTCATATTAGTATGTTATAATTATTTATTTAATTTACTGCTGACGCAAAACGGGGGGTTGTAAGTTTGAGGTTTTTATATACAAGTCGGTATCTAATGTAATCTATGTTCTCGTACTTGATAGTCAGTTAATAAAATTTTTATAAAGCAAACTGAACCATATTAATGAGTCGGTATTCCTGTAAGTATTACATACGAAGCTAAATAAGATACGCAGTTCAATTGTGGTAAACCAACACCGCGGCACCACACGCTACGTTTATAATCGGTGACGTAACTGGTTAGACGCAAAGCGAAAGACGTAAGCATTAACCTTTTATATCGAGCTCAAACCACTCGATCACTCGGAGATGACCCGGGAAGTAGGATATTACGGAAACTAAACCACTTGCAGCTAATGGCGTGTTCAGGCAGACTTTTATTGCGTTTTTCCACTCACTAATGACACGGTCACATTCTTTGGGGTGCCACGGACAATACCAATGCGGGCTGCCCGCTGTTTCGTCCCTTGAATGAACGTATAAAATACCAGCTAACCCAGTTTCAAGTTTATTCATTTTTTAGACGAGAAAATTAAGCAGCCAGTGTCATGGTGACATGACAACTGAATCACTAAAAAATTTATAAACTTTCCAAGACCTCGTGTACTTTTTATAATTGAGGGACATTATAACAATAGTGTGTCTCTATTTCTGAAGTCTTCTTAGTAACAGAATATAAAACCGACTACAATAAAAAATGTATTACGAGTATAATTTTCTTTTGGTATTAAATTGTGAAGCGATTCATCTTAGCGGTGAATGTACATCGACTGTCACGCAAAACGCAGTTAATAAAGGAATTTAATAAAGTTGGTTTATACCACGATTACTGTAGATAAGGCTTTCGTAAAAGGATTATGGGTTGGAACAATGCAGGCGATTATCTCAGTTGCTGTCAGTTACACCGTTGCTCCCAGTTTGGTAACGAACAGTATTGTAACGGATCTGAATATTGTTCCGTTTATAAACGAAAACAAAAGGTGAGCCATGAGTAAATATACCTACTTTCATATTAAGGTAAATATAATACTAATTATTTGTCCAATATTTAGTCTCCTATCAAAGGAATACCATGTTGCACAACGTTAGTTAAATGTGTTTTAATAGATTTCATATTTTTAAGATTACAAGGCTGTTAATAAGTTGCGAGGTCCCTGCGTTTTTTACTCGAACGTACAAAAACACTAATGAGTTTAATGAGTTACTTTTAACAAAGGTATTGGTTTGGTACGCTTTTGGAAGTATGTTGATTAAAATACCTTTTTTTTATTTTATAGCGAAATAATTTTTTTAAGTGATTTTATTTGTGTATATATTTATGTGTTCGCTACATTATTTCGGAAAAAAGCAAGCGTATTTTAAAACCGGCTCGGATGTCATTAAACGCAAACTGAATAACGATTTAAATAAGTTGGTTCTACAATTACTGTAGATAAGGATGCTGTAAAGGCCTGGCGAAGAACAATACAAACGATTATCTCAGCAACGCTGTACCGCTTATTGTGTTTAACGAATTATAACAGTTTTAACACTTCTTGTCAATTCTAAACAGTAATATTTTCGCTTTATAAATATGAGTTTATAAGCGAATTGTTTTTAAACAAATCTGAACTGTTAAAGAATCGTGAATTCTCTAAAAATTGTAAAGAAAAAATTGCCTAAAAGTGGAAAATGAATCATTACTATTATTATTATTAAGTCATCATTGCCCAACTGCTAAGTAATGATTTCCTCTCGGACAGTCGGATTTAAGTTATAGTCTACCACGCTAATCATGTGTTGGTTAGTGTGTTCACGTTCACTTTTTAAGAACGTTATAAATTACTCTTAGATACGAGTATAATATGCAGACTCTGTCACGTATGGGTGGTAATCTAATCGTCATAGCGTATGTGAATAATACCGGAAAATTAAAGTTGCATGCGATGATAGAACCCCGATCTAGAGGATAGGTGCGGCGGTGGGCCGAAACCAAAACAATTTTATGAATTATATAAAAAAACATATAAATTCATATCCAAGAATCTTTTTAAATGTTATTATTAGCATTATTCGTTTTCAAATGTAACTTGACATGATTAGTGCGTAAAAATTAACAATTTTGCATCTATCCAATAGAAAAACCCTTAAGATACATAACGTATATGTATGTACTTAGGCTTAGCCTGTGTGGATCCGCTTGTATTTGCTTAGAGCGTACTTTTATTAGAAACGATTTCTTTTAGCATGATTCTACAATCGCAACACAGGTGTTTGGCGACACGTGAACAATACAAGCTTAGGCTCATGAGTCAGCAACGATGAGCGTGCCAAAAGTACTTGTGCTACTGAAATTGTATTGTAGGTGTGTTCTATTAAAGTTTTTTCCCTTAAATCTAAATTGAATTGTAAAAAGTCATCTTTCAGATTACAGTAATTAAGCAGAATATTTTAAATATTTCAATTTTATCAACGTATTGACTTGCTATGACTGCAAATGCTACCAGAAAAAATACTACAATAAAAAGGACGGCTATAATAAAATCGAGCTTTGATGTAGCACCGATAAAGGTTTCTAAAAGAGTCGTGGGAAATGAAAGGAGAATTTCATTAGAAATTTGCAAGGTGCGGTGGCAGAGCTTACCTGCAGAGCGTAGTAAAATGAAGTAATACGACTCGTTGCGGCACGTTCCCCGCGTTACTTACCATCTAGCAACAATTTGTTTTTTCCTGCCCTCGAGAAAAACTCCAGCTAACGCTCCCTGCTTTTTAGTCCCAATTTATTCTTCCAATAAACTTTTCCGCTTTGCTTTTGCACGGGAATGTGCGTAAAATATTTAAACAGTTTATGTTTCGCTCACACACCCATACCGGTCCCTATGACTTAAGCATTACTGCGTAAACACTTTTGTTTACCGGTTTTTGTGCGCTTTACTCATTTATGAATTCTAAATATAATAAGTTCGCTGTAAAAGTTCCAGCGGAATAAAAAAATTATGGTTTGAGACGCAGTGTGGATAGACGTTGTAAGCCCAGTTTTTCGACGTTCTAACGGACCGTGACAATCGCTTCCATGCTAAATGTCATGGTAGCTATTGTTCTAGGCTACCTCCTCACCCCTATACTCGCACCACCCTAACTAACCCGGCTGAAGCGCTGGCATTTATACACCCTTACCTGCAAGTAGTAATGAAAAATGTAGCCCTCTTTATTGATTTCTTACTAAAATATAACGGACCAAAATATGAAAGAAGTGAGTAACATTCAACCCATCAGAACCGTCTGTGACAACAAACTTTATAAATAAACTCTGATGAAGCACGACGTAAAAGAGTTAATTGCACTTTAATTAGCTTAGCGTGGTTTATTATCATCTTTATTGTGTTAAGCAAATTGTAAATGACAATAGTGTAGTGAATTTAGTAAGTCAGAGTGAAGAACACGAGGGGGCGGGGTGGACGTTAACTTAATATGGCGGGGGCATCACGGCAATTTGTTCGAGACGAACCTCCAGCCAGCCTGAGTGCTGCTGGAATGTAGGGTTGTGCTTAAATAATATTTATTGTATTTTGTTACTCTTAATAACGCAATTATTTATTATAATAGTAAAATATAGTCATTCACAGCTAACTTTAGGATTAAACAAAAGGACTTCCACGGTGAAGAAAAGTTGGGTGTGACCGCGTACTCGCGTGACAGTCCGATTAAAGTCCGTTAAGAACTAGATAAACGTTAAGCCAACGGATATTACCCTAATGATACCGTGCCGCGACGGTCTGAACTCATTTAGAGGATGGAGGTACAACATCGCATGACTAAATAACTATTTTTGACTTAATGTAAGTCGTTCTAGAGAGTAATTATACAATTATACATAATATATTATGTATTATTATAAAATAAAGTCCCCCGACGCGTTTGTTTTCTGTTTGTCGGTCTATTTGTCTGAGAGCGCTAATCTCAAAAACTATTGAATAGATTTACGTATGGTTTTTGTTAAAGGATGATTATCACAAATTTAAAATAACCCGCGACATAAAAACAAGGGGCGAGGGTGCCGACGGAGCGGGGGCGAGGAGGGTCTTGTCCTAGCTAATAATAAGTAAATAATTTTTTGTTAGTTATTTACCCATTTTCTATTTCCCTCTAGACCCGATGCTCAAGTCCACGCGATCAAAGTTGCGGGCATGGGCTAGTGGTGTATGAATATACAAAATTTGTGTGGTTGTATTTACCAGCCCTATGAAAGGTGTACGCTAGCGTTATCGTAGGAAATCGCGCGAAAAGTGATTATGGATCGGTAAGACCTTTAACTAAAAACCTATATACCTACCTCGTGTCTACCTACATGAGAAAAATTAGGGCTGTTTACTCCTGTGCTCGTACCGTAGTAAATTTCTGCACCACTACACGAGCGATTATGAAGTTATTATGAAGCGCACTCATACATGCAAGACATCGCGACAACTTCATTAGGAAGCCATAAGTCGACGGGGCGCGAAGAGGCATCGCTCGGCAAATTCGATGTACTACACTGTTTGCTCTTTAGCGAGCTAAGGACGTGATATGAAAATTCGTAACGTATATGTATGGTATGTATGTAACCCGATAGTTCATGTATCAAATGGTTCTAGATAAGTTATTTAGCTATGTGTCATTTTGGCCTTTCATACAATTAAGTTTACTAAAGAAAAATGTATGTAACGATTTTAACAATAGGAACTACGAGTAAGTTAACGCCATGACTACATTAAACAAATCATATTATCATATTAGCTATTATTTAATGGAACAACCCTTGTCTGAAGTATATACCTAGTAAATAGCAGCATTACGTCTGTTTGTAAGTCTATAAAAATCATATAACGTACTAAGGGCGATCCCCATTTGTGCCACTATTTGCATACGATACAAACGTCGGGCGAAGACAATTGTGTCCTCTACAAAGATCGTTGGCCGTCGACAATAAAAGTGTATTTGCGAAGAAATTTAATAAAGCGGAAGTGGACGGCTGTTACGGCGCGCCCCTACAGCGTTTGGACGCATTCGTGGGTCGGAGGTGGAAGAGGGCACGCAAACATTATAATAATATGATATGAGTATATCTTGCACTATTCCTATTAGGTATATCGCATAATGCAAAGTTTATGATATAAATAAGGTTTTCTGCCCGAAAATTACAACAAATCAAAAACGCTTCTTTTTTTTAAATGCACAATGCAAGCAGTAATTATGCATTGCATTAACATTCCGCTTTCCACAAATCAGTGCTGTCCAACATAACATTGGTAATTCAATGATACCAATTTTATAAAATAAATTAATAATGTTCAGCTTACAATACAATATCAACCAATTAACGATCAATTTTGACTTAGATATATCTCAATACTTCATTGTTTTTATTCTTATTATGAGTTAAACTAAACATTTTAAAAGCAAATCTAACTATACTTTGAGCGAAATATAATTAAATTCTGTGAGGAATGAAACGGATTTAGGTTGGATTTGAAATGCTTCAGGATTTGTTTATTTAAGCGTATCATAAGCGGCTCGCGGAGGATAAGCGTGGCCGAATGGCGAGTGAGTGATGATACGACGAGCAGTGTATAAAATATTATATTCCCTTTTTTGTGTGAATACGGCATAAATACAGTATTTTTGAAGCAAAAATTTTTAACTGAGGTTGTGGGAAGAGATGAGGTAAAACCAGTAAGAATTATTAAATGGTAAAAGAATTTAAATAAGTTTGATGTACCTGTAGGATAAATAAAATGGAGACTGGTCATTCTCATTGAGTTGTTGTAATTTGTAAAGTATGTGACACTATTAATAAAAAATAAATATTGATTAATAATTTAAGTAAAGTTCTATTTTCACAACGACATTAAAATTTTTTAAGTGTTTAATTACCAGTAAGAAGTAGATAAGTACAAAGAACATGTACTTAACATAAATTTTTTAAGCAAGTTTTTTTCAAAATTTGATCTATTTAATTTTATCTATAAATTGTTATTAAACTTTGAGTTAAAGTGGTATCTTTCCAGACTTCTCATGTCATAAGAAGAACTTCATTAAGGCTACGTAGATATCGTAGATGTCTACAAATCTCCGTAGCGCATCCGTAGCTTCGTAGAACTCGTAGAGAGTAGCAGTTAAGAAAAGTAATTAGATTTATAGGTAATCTCGTTAATAAAACGAATAAAAGTAAAGTTCATTTTGTTACGACTACTGGGTAGAGTTGTAACAAAGAAGAATTAATGCAGTTTTACTTTGAGCTAGCTGGCGGCTTTGTGAAGCTTAATTGTGAAGCTGTTGAAACACCTTAAAATTTTTAAATTATACTAAAAATCTTTATGTTTTATTTATGTTTCAGACATAAACGACGTCACTTTTTTTAGCCATCAATAAAATTTCAATAGATGGATTAAAAAATAAAACATAGATTTATAGCTTCATTTCACAAACTTAAAACCTTTCCCTACTTGCATATGTATTTTATTCATAGCAAAACAAAGCCATACATTTGAGATCTGAAATTGCTTTAAAATGCGGCAAATTTATATGCGCAATTCTGCGTACAGTGTGGGGGCGAGGCGCCAACGTGTCGCCTACTTGTTGCTCGTCCGTCGCCAATCAGTTCGCTTATATTTAAGCGAGAACTCGACAATATTCTTCTTGCTTGTGTACTCAATCGCTGCTGCAGTGTCTCACTTGTTTACTGATTGGAAAATATATTCACGTGCGCAATTTTGGGATACTTGTTGCTCGCGTGTCAACATTCAGGTCGTGCATATTTGCAATTACTCTCAATGATATTTTGTCCACGAATTTGTATATTTTATTTATTTATTTATTAAGACACACCAACAGCACAACATATATACAACATTCATAAAAATCTAAGTATACACAGTAAGTCGTCACATAATGAATGCCACTTACAGGCGTGTACAACATGCACCAAATCTGTATTAGATAAAATTTATAATTGATGTCTAGTGTAATTTTAACTAATAATTATACAACAGATTGGGAATTTTATTAAACAAGAGTGTACGAAACCGGCAGAGTTTAAGGGAGAAAATATCTTTAGGTGCGTCAGTGAGCCATATGTATTAAAACGCTTGTGTGGCTTTTTTAAGCTGCAGCCGGATATCAGCTGGTACCGACAGCTTAACGTACTCTTCGAAGCATAGAAGCGCTTAAAATTTGCCACTAACGGTCACCCATCAGAGTGCCGACCGCGCCCGAGGTTGCTTAACTTTTGAGATAGTTTGTGACCCGTAATATCAGCGGGTTTGTGCGCGTTTCTAAGATTACCTATTAACATCAACTAAATTACTGTATTTGGAAATATGCAAAAGCATTAAGACTAATCTTAGTTACCTACTTAAAAATAATTACATTAACGTAAACAGAACTCGAGGAAATGGTAAAGTTGGCTGTTTACACTGTGCGCAATCAGCAGTTGTTTTCAGAAAACTATTTAATGCACAGGCATGGCTTCGTTCACATGAAGAATATCGAAGGCTTCACTTAATTAACGTCTACCCAGCACGCCATATGCGGGTGTAGTTCAGATACAAGTAAGTTCGTATTGCCGATGACTCACGTATTTTCTTGCTTTATGCATTTCATTGTGTTTTTATTTTCATTTTTTTTTCTTTTGATATCACCTCTTATTTCTATTAATAAACAAATGGCTGCACCACCAAACGTGAGCTGGTGATCGGGGGATTAAGTGTACTAAAAGAGGAACTAGTGCTGAAAAACAGAGGTTCACGTGACTACTTATGAGTTGCCATAAGCTGAGTCAACTCTGAGTTCTCTCTCCTATATTAAGATCTTTATAAAGGTACGAATAAGTATAGAAATGTTATTAGCAATAAACGAGTTTTATTATTACTATTACCTATATGTTTTAAAGTAGTAGATTTTTTCAAATTACTCTTTTAAAATGGAAACAGTGGATAAGGCAATACTTACTATTATTTATTTAAAATATTATTATTGCCTAATTTAAAAAAAAATCACGGTGCTGGATATGTTAGTAAAATCAGGCTTCAAAAACCTAATGCTAAAAGGATTTATTGTTTTTAAATTATTTAAACTTACTTTATTTATAAACAGTAATTTTCAATTGTAGGAAACGTACGCGCAGTAAACAGTATGTACTGTTTATTTTTAATTTATTACGCTTTAAGAAGCAACTACTTCATCGATAAAGCTGAACTCCAATATATATTTAGATTTTTCAGACCGTTCGATAGGATAGGATCAGACAGGCGGACGGTCCTATGTAATTTGCGCCTTTGCTAGCTCATCACGACCAGATTGAAATTCCTTTCGCCGCCTCACGTCGGCGGCTGGCTGGCGCCTTCACTTGTTGCGCGCAATGAAACGTCATAACTACCCTTACGTGACGATGTTATTTGATAGTTTGTTTTACTTGCGCCCGGCTTATCAGGAACATCTACAGAATAGTGTGGTAATATTATTGCTAGCGTTCTCATTCCATAGATGAAAATCGTTTTATTTTCCGGAAACACTAACAGTCATTTTTATATTATCTAAAGTCGACCGCTCATATGCTTTGGATGCATCAATAAATCTGATAAGTCTCATCCAGCGTCTCTACATCCATGTAGACACCCAAAAGTGTATGCAATACACTTTAGAAATGATAAAATTTCTATTTAAACCGTCACTTTTAGTTAACATTCATATATTGCTTCCAGTATTTTGAATTAAAAATACAACTATGAATTGATTTATTCTTTGAGGAATTCCAACAAATCTACACAAAGATCCAACCGCACCGCTCGCTAACAAATCGACAGCTGAATGTTGGGATTGTTAATTGAATCTTTTGTGGAAACTGTTTTCTCAACCGCTCTTATTTAGCCTGCAGCTACTCTTCTTATTTAAACAAAACATTTAGTTAAATGTTAAACGTTACGACTAAATGTAAAATTGAAAGAATCGAACGTAAATAGAACACAAAAAATAGAGAATCTTAGATAACTAACTTGGTTATATTTATATTTTATTGCTTTGATTATATTGTACTGATATAATATATTATATTGTACAGATTTAGGTTTACAGAATTTTTGTCATTGTTTTTGTAAGGTTAAAGTCGAACTTAGCTAACTGACTAAATCGATTTACACTTGTGTACGTACATACGTACTCACTCAATAGGTTTTGCATTAGCAATTGTTATACAAACGTTTTATAGAGCTCAAAAGTTTCAGGTTCACTAGCTTTTGCCTTCATATACATTATAATGTTGCTTTCACAGAGACATTAGCTTCTGCGTGTTCCCAATAAAATAAGCTCACGAAGCTTACGAACCGACATTTAAATGTTGTAATTGTTAATTAAATGGCTTGTGAGAAAAGCTCTGAGAACTCGAATCTTGAATGTCAGTAAAAGCGGAATAGAGCTGTGAAGTTATTTAAAAAAATAAAATAACAATATAGCAGGCGTCGCCAACTGGTTTTTGAAAAAACTTATGAGTACACGATGAATACTAAACTTATAACGTAATAAATAACGCATACTAATAGTTAATGTTTGCTATATTTAAGTATATTTGTTGAAGACAGAAATTTTAAAATAAATTAAACTTTATATTTTTGTTATATAAAAATTTTCAAACCGAATATTTAGGCATTATTTGTCGTTTAACAGAGAATAATTATCTAAAACCACTACTATACTATAACTAATAAGCAAATATAAATGTCTATCCGCAATTGCTCATAAAAGTATAATTGCTGCACAAAAATGTCTCCATGAATTCATGACAATGTATTCATTCATGATGTTCAAACAACGCAAGAAAATCCACATTACTTTACATCAGTGCATGAATAATACAGGCAAACAATAAAATGGCAATGTTCGTCACACAAAAGACTGGAAAACAGCGAGGACGTACAAATGTATCGGCGATGGTACCTGCAGGTTGTTTAAAGTGAAGCAGGGCGCTCGCGACGCAAACGCCATTTGAAAGGATTCCCACCTGAGTTCCAGTTTCAGTAAACATATCGGAAACTAGTTTCCAAGTAAATTACACTTCGCTTTTATACAAACTGTAAGCTTAATAACGCCTAATGTTTGCGCAAGTTCCTAATTATTAACGCAAACGCAATGTATCGTTGGCATTTTAACCAAGTTTTGATATATGTAGGTATATATATCGTAGGTATCTACGATGCCTCTTTCTATCGCTTAAGGCTTGCTGCATTCTATTTGTTACTCTTTCAATCCGAGTACACAAACCCACCTTAAGGCTAACTGTAATTAGCAGTTGTGACATTAAAATTTCAGTTTATAAGAGCGCATTATATCACGGTTAGAGCTTTGTGTAGAACTTGCATCGGCTGTGACATGACCGGTCTGATTAATGGCGAACACTCACATGTTATTAATTAATTAGACGGCAAATTAATAATGAGAGGGTTGCAGATGACGTGACGTTGCAACGTGCAATCTGGCTTCGGTTGACTTTTCGTCGTCCTAGAATTAATTAAAGAAGCCTTAAGCACAAATTGCAGATCTCGAAATGATCTGTGGCAACGCCAGCCAGCAATCTATTTGCGCCACTTTGAAGACTCAATTAAAACAACCTCTGTTGCAGTAATCTAGCAGAAAGTAGTAGTGTTTCGAGATACAATGCAGTGAGAATAATTGCTGTCCTGTTTCACTGTGACCTCATCGCAGTTGAAAAACAACGAATGTCATCAAGAAATTAAAGTAAAATTATAGTCTTTTTAATTGCTAAATTAAGTTCCATTTATTAAATAACCATGTTATTATTAGTTTAAAAATTATATACCGTTCCACTCAGTTACTCTTGTGAAGTGCTTCGGAACTCACTTGTTCATAACGTTTAAATGCTACAGCTAAAAACGATAAAAGTTCATAAAGCTTTTTAAAAGACCGCTACTTATGGCAATAAATATCGAGAACTGAAACTATGCATTACGCAATATATTAAAAAAGTTCAACTAAAGGTTTATAGACGTAGAGCCGTCGGTTATAAAAGTACTAAGAACAAACACAAGTTCGTAACATGCCCGCACGGGGTCTCAGAGAACATAAAAAGGAAAAAAGTAATGCTCCTATATCGTAAAGATGGAAATCTAGCAAGCAAGCGAGAGAAAAACATACGAAGAATTTGAGGGCACCAATGCCCCGAGCGGGCACTTAGCGCGGGCTATTAAGGCCGCCGTGACCGCCAGCGCGACGAAACGACGAAAACTATAAAACCGTTAAAGTAGCGTTTCAGCAACCGTAAAGAGCGTCGCGAGATCTGTTGACAATGTCGCCCCAACCCGCAATAAAGCGTATGCACCCGGCGAGGCAGTAAAACTTAACGGCACTATGATTAAACTTATCTATGAGCGAACTCGCAAATCACGACCTCTCTAATAACCCAGCGATTGCGACATCTTGCCGTCTGTTCTGTATCAAATTCGTGTTGTTCAAGGAACATCTTTACCTATGTCGAGTGCTATTGCTCTTGGCTTGTCGCCCAAATCGGGCTTTTTCTGGTTTATTTTTCTAAATTGAATACATTTACTCAGAATGCTTAGTGACATAATAATATATGGTTTAGAATTGTAGTAAAAATCAAACCAAATCTTACATTTACTATATACATAGGAGTATGTACCTATATGTCCGCGATGCTCCACCATCACAGTTACTTTGTTCCATGCTGAATATAATTATGAAAGAAACTACTTCGATATAATAACTT
>DWQL01000612.1:0-14225 GCA_018231265.1 Noctuana haematospila | reverse complement strand
ACAAATACACAAACACCCAGACCAGTAACAGAAATCTAAATTCATCATTTAAATTTCTGTCCCGCCGAGGATCGACCCCGGGACCATTCGAATGGTGGTATGGCGTGGTAATCACTACAAATATTAAATAATAGTTTTTCGTAGTTCATAAAATAACAACTTTAGTAAAGTTATTTACCATTACATTTTAAACACTTTTCCACTTCTTCAAACCGTTGATACCACGAGGACCATTGGTCAGAAGACACGGGCTCTACCTTTACAGAAGCAAAAAAAGGCCTTATCTTGCTCGCAGTGTGCACCGAAGCATTGTCATGGTGCAATAGAATAGGATAGAATGCTTTCTTTCCGGAATATTACTGTAAATAGAATATATGCATTTACCTACCTAATCACCATGTTTTCCAAATGATTTGACAGCCAATTTTACTTCGAATCGAACCAATCGTTGTACACAATCGTTCATAGCAAATCCAATTTACTAGATGCCGTTGGTGTAGCGATGACGGAGGGGTTTCCACGAATCATCGCTACTGCCCGTGACGGCTACTTCAACGTTTGGTCAGAAATTGGGTGTGAGGGCTGCCAAACGGGTGCCATTTTCGATGACTTAATTTAAATATTCCATAACAGAAAAAAATTCTAACCAGTCATACCTTTAATTTAACTGTGATAAGTTCATAACATTATGTATGATTTATAGTAGTGACGAACCATAAAGTGCTCCAGTAAATTTTTTTTATTATTTCGACTGAAATAAAAATATGATTTACTATCTGTGACCCGCTTTTTTACACGCGTTAGGAAGACGTTATGTTTGATAGCCTATAACCTTCCTCTAAAATGTAGGTAGCTATCATACAAAAAAAAATCAAATCCGGACTTGGATTTTCAGAGCGATTAGCGCGTTCAAAGAATCAAACAAACAAAACCTTCAGCTTAATTACATTAGCATAGACTAAACAGTTCCATTCAAATCCAAATTGTCAGACATTATAATAGATATTTATTTTCCCCTTTTTTCACGAATAATGTTGTAAAATACACAACCCTATGCGTAGTGGACACGACCGAATGTAGAGTCTGTCAACGCGCGGAAAATTTGTCACGACATGATTATGAAGTGCCGAGGGCAAAGTATGACCACGAGAGTAAGGGCGTGATTAAGTGCGGAACGTTAATTAAGGATTTAAAGTCAATAAGCGGTCTCCACATGCTAAAATAAACGTACCTACCTATACGTAAGCGAAATGAGAATGAGTTCTCATAGAAGTATTTACGAATTAGAAAACTTGGCAACGCCAATTAGCCAGTTATCGCTTGTAATTTTTTAATACATCACATCTAACTTATATGGATAACCGAATTCAAATTAAAATATGGTAGAAGTTCTTACTGAGATCTGTCTGATTCTGTTTAAATCTTGCTACCTTAGAGAAATTAGTTACGAGTATGTCTTGGATACTCAAAGGTTGCCCCTCAAAGGATTAACATGATTGGTTTAAAGAAATCTGAAGCTACCTACTATCTGAGGTTAACTTGCTTGCTTCACGGCGGATTATGAGGTTGGCAAAAGACCTTGGTTGACGAACTATGCAAGTTCTATAACCTATTTTATAAGTGTAGTGTGTATGTACACACTTTACGATACGGATCATTATCAAAGGAAACTTCCAATTAGCAAAGTCTACGAAGAGAGCGTCTACTGACCTAAACTAGATAATAATTGTTACGATGGTAAAGTGGTAATAAATCGTTTTGTTAACAGATCGTGGCGGCTTCGTGTAGGCGGCAACTAGGATGGCGCTGAAGACACCGACGCCGGGCGTCGGCGAGCGCGAGACATGGGGCAAGAAGGTGGACTTTCTGCTCTCCGTCATCGGGTTCGCGGTCGACCTGGCCAACGTGTGGCGCTTCCCCTACCTCTGCTACAAGAATGGAGGGGGTGAGTCATATTGAACACTACCCTATGCCCGCGACTTCGTCCTCGACTTCAAAATCGGGAATAAAAATAATCTGAAAATGGGAAAATACTAGAAAAACTAAAAAGATGTTGGGAGGAAATTGCCTGTGTTCATCCCAAGACCGTCAAGTATCTCTATATGAAATTTTATCATAATCGGTTCAGCGGTTTGGCCATGATGACGTCACAGACAGACTTTTTTCAGAGTTACTTTCCCATTATAATATTAGTATGGATTATATTTTATAATATAACACGGCCCGTGTGCTTTAGTGGTAATGGTTACTAAGGGACAAGAAGTAATCGAAAACACAAGATAAATAAGATAGAAATACTTTATTGGTGCCGAAAAACATACTTAGATTTAAATCGAACTATACCGATATATCGAAAGATATCGAAAACATAGGTTTTTCTTTCATTGACAATTTTTCATAAAAAGTAAACCAATAAAAACTTATATTAAATTCCCGTGCGGTTTAGTGGTTACCATGCCGATCTTTCATTCGTAGGGTTCTAAGCTCGATTCCCAGTCGGGCAGAAGTTTGAACGATTTAGAATTTTGATTAGCAGACTCTCGGTTTCTGTGTTTGTGTTATTGTCTGTGTGTGCCCCGACGACACAGTGTAACAAAGTCAAAAATTAGGCAACTTCTCACGCCCATAAAGCGATCAAGCATTTTTTTGAACTACCACTATTAATTACATACCCAGTTACCTTTAAAATGTTACTCATTAAACGAAACAAAAAGAATTACACATGCAGAAACCTAACTACCAAGGTCAGTGTTACACCTTGTCTTCAAACAAGCGGGTCTAATTATCCCTCGGCTGGCTGGAGAGCCCTCAGCGAATCCAAGGCGCCTTGTGGCTGCTCTCCGAACCCTCATGCACCTCTCATGCTTCTAATTAATCACTTCACAAACGACATGCATTATGTACTAGACGGTGCAAATATGATATACTTACTCGTACTTACATACATCTATATCTATACTAATATATAAAGCTGAAGAGTTTGTTTGTTTGTTTGAACGCGCTAATCTCAGGAACTACTGGACCGATTTGAAAAATTCTTTTTGTGAATGATAACTAAGGTTGCAGGCTTTCAAGCATTACGGTTACTATTCTTAACGCGGGTGAAACCGCGCGGAACAGCTAGTTCATATATATACCGAATGTATTTTTGAATATAATTTTTTTTTATAGAACGCCCCGCAAGCTTTTCTTTTTATTGATAAATTAGTCACAAATTAGATTCTAAGTGGGCGAAGAAGCAGGCACAGCTATTTATTTATTTTAATAATAAAAACATACATATACAATTACAGAATAAAATATTTAAAAAAAAATTAAAGAGAAAAGATTGAAAATAGTGTTTAGTGCAAAGTGAAACCCCATGGGCGGAAATGGGTAGCTCGGGGCAAAGCGAGCGCGTAGCAACGGACGACGCAGACGGAACCGAGTAGAATTAGCTTTGTTTGTAGATGACAAGTTTATCCAAGTGCAGTTGCGTGGAAAATTATGGAACTCGTGAGACGTGGAAATTTCTTTAATAGTTAATAGGTCGGTTTCTGTTATGACTAGTAGGACATTTTGTTTTTTAATAAAAATCAAAATTTTAATTTATAAAGCATGTGCAAAATTACATTCGCAACAGCCAAACTGTAGTATAAAAAATTATCCGGATAATACACAATATTTATATTAATTGTAAATAAATAAGACGTAATAATCATTTTCTTCAACTGTAATTTCCAAATTTTTATTATAAGTATAATATTAATTTAGTTGTATTATAAATATTCCCTCATTTCCCACGCAGCTACAGAAACCTCTTCATACATCGGAAGCAAAGTTTCACCAATACTAATTGCATCCTGGCCGCTCTTTGTGCGTAACTGCGTACTAGCCCTTTGGCGTCCAAGACCGAGTAATTGACAATCAAAACGCCCTTTGCGCGCTGCAAGAAACTTCGTTAGCTCCTCGATGCTCAGGAAAATTAGTAACGCAATAATGGGAGAGGGTAATAAGCTAATGGAGGGGTCAGGTCATCGGGAGGCGATCGGCGATGCTCTGATCTAATTAAACGCCAATTCTGGAAGCGATCTTGCCTCTCGGTGTCAAAGGGATTGCGCCGGAAATTTATTTAGCAACTCTCTGTGATACGGTAGAGGTAATAAATTTTATACTGTACATTAATAGGAGTTGTGAAGGTTGGTACATAAATGTATTTGCCAATATTTATCATCTCTATGTTCTCTCAAGCTATGTGGTCTTAAGATAAATCGAATATGGTGATATCAAATTAGAATATGAAGTTAAGCTTACTAAACTAATTATCGAAGCGCGCATAGCCCCGCTGGTAGTGTAGATCGCGAGCGATCCCACTGTTAAGCAACGTCGAGCGCGGCCGGTACTTGGATTGGTGACCGCTAGTCCGTATTTCCACCGATCCGCATTGGAGCAGCGTGGTGGAGTTTGCTCTAGGCCTTCCCCGGTTGAGAGGAGAGACCAGGGCACAGTAGTGGAATATAAAAAGGCTTGAAGGCAAACAAATTACCTATTTTAACACCCAGCTGCAATAGAAAATAATCAAGTTGTATTCATAAGGTTAACAACATACTTATTTTGCTTATACGCACTAAGCTTTCGTCCGCTAATTGATACGCGTAGGGTGGCACTTCATCATACGACCCCTGCCATCAGTCACACCACAAGGACATTTGGGTTCTGCACCCCGTTCTCTTTTAATTACATTGCACTTAATTCCCCATATATTTCGACAATATATTATATGAATAAAGGAAACCACCATTTTACGAAAAGCAAATTTTAATATGGGTATACAAAAATCACCTTTACAGATATTAAAGGTAAACTCAACAAAGCTTCAAAAACTCTTTTATATTCTTTTCACTACTCATAACTTTTGCAGGTATCTACCTATAACGATTTCTATGTGTGTGTAGGTACTTCAAAAAGAAATGATATCAAAGCACCTTCTTCTATCGATATAATAAACACATTTCCCGTCGGAGACAATACCAATACAGATCCGTCCGGTCCCGTGGATGATTTAATACTTACGTTCCGATGGAAATCTCATAATACCCAATCATCCGGCTCCTTGGGGAGACGCCGCGAATCGTCTGACGATTCGATTACCGTCCAGCGTCTTGGGTATTGCGCAACGAATTGTAAATTCAATTGTAAAACGGTTTCTGAGGAATCAAGGATTATTCTTATAAGGATAAAAAATTAATTAATATTAGTCTTTAATAATTAAAGCTATCGTATTACAGAAGATAAAACGCTAAAGAAATTAATAATGACTGTCATATGTTCTGCAATCAGATTTTTATAACTATAATTTTTTGAAGAATTACTGTCGTACAAATGTGGTACAAATTAAAGTAGGTTAATATTTTCTCAATTAACTTTGACTAAGTGTGACTTTTAGAATGTGGAATATATTCGAGTATCGACAAAGGTTTTCAATCAATCCAAGGAACTTACTAAGCCATAAATTGAAATAAAATAAAATAAAGTAGAAATAAAATAAAATATAGCCAGCATAATGTAGTAATTGCCTTAAATTAATAAGTAACGTCTTGTCCCCTAATATACGCTCTTATCTCTCAGCTCATTAAATTGCCTTTAACATTATTCTCATAAAGTTTCTATTCACTAGAGATCGTTAATGGCGAACAGTCGCGGCCACAATAGATAGACGAAGGCGTTATTATCGAGTTCAGCGGCATGAACTCTTAAGCCACTCTACTTTGTCCGACTTATAGAAAGTTGGGCTTTCATCCCTGCTCGCGACCTGTTGCATCCGGCAATAAAGTAAATCCGGGCCGTCTTCCCCCTGTCTCCCTAAGAGCCTTGATATTACAGATCACAATTTTATTCATGTTCATTCCTCATGGCAAGCTTCGCAAAATATTATGCAGCAGAGTAAGATGTTAGGTGACTTTGTTAATGGTTTTAGTGTGATTTATTGGTTCCGATATTTATACAGTGAAAAAATTGGACGGTAAAAGAAAAAAGAAAACAAAGTGAAAAGGAAAGTTATGCCGCCCCTCTTAGTTACTTTAGTTACTTAGTTAGTCTTGAGGTCAAGCTGTGAAACTGGCTTGCTTCCTTAATCAACAATAACGAATGTCTTAAACTTTATTAATAAGCAAGGGAAAACGCTATTGACTAGTATTACTTTAAATATAATATACTCACTCATATCCACCAACGTAAAGTTAAATCTAAACAAAGGAACACGATACGTTTTCAAATGGAATTCATGATCCTCTTAACGCTAAATCATTTTTCGCTCTATTTCACTCAAAATAGAAGCAATCTTAGATCACAGGGCAATAATGTTATCTGAAAGCATAAGGGGGAATGGGGCAAATTGTACTGTAATTGCCCTTTTAAGAAGATCGCGCCCACAGCTATCTCCCAATACGCTTTTATCAACTTCACACACTTTGCGACAATGTCGTGAACAGAACTTATAACAAGAACTCGTTCCTACTTGATTACTATATAATATATAAATACCAATTAGACGCCATTATGTAAAACTTACCTAGGTAGGTACTACTTCTGAATCTGTAATCGAAATATAATAGTAATAGAAAAAATATGTTATAACATCTACGACATACCATAAAATAATTTTAGTTTTACAAGTAGGTAAGTCTATTCATTATTCATGTTTTTGAAAGGTCAAGGATTTGACCTGTGTAAAAAATACACAATGTCTTTAAAATAAGCTATATATTGTAATCAGATAAATAGCTACTTACCTAAACATTGCTGAAAGTGGTTAAGCATGGATTTCTAGCCATGATCTTTAAAAAGGATGTGAACAGTTTCGCTTTTCTTGTTAAAATACAGTAACATCGGTGAATTAAAGTACAATTGTTAAATGAGGGACATCCGCGAAGACGTTACTTCGCCGCTAGCCAACGGCTTCCAGAGTTCCATGACTAACCTTCGTAAGTGATCATTAAACCATACACACACGTCTTTAAATAGAATCCATCTATTACTAATATGCAGGATTGTATGAGTACAAATAGAATAATTAAAACATTGTAAATAAATAAGCTCGACTGTTAAAATTTAATAAACTAAACATAGAAAAAAATAACAAGAAAATATTAAATATAATAACAAATGGAACAATTTTGATATATTATTAGTGTGTGTGTGTGTGTGAATATAAATTAATTATCCAAAAGGATATACGCATAAATTTATCAAGCTTCATCATCTAGAGACGAAGTATATATTACCTACTCGTCTACAGCTAGGTATTACTATGTCTAATAACCAAGTCCTTTATCAAAGAACTTCTGAAGTCAGCTCAAAACACAGGATAAACTTTTTAAAAAATCCTCATATAGGTGCGTTCCTGGTGCCGTACTGCATCATGCTGGTGGTGGGCGGGATCCCGCTGTTCTACATGGAGCTGGCGTTAGGTCAGTTTCATCGGAAGGGCGCCATCACTTGCTGGGGGCAATTGGTCCCACTTTTTAAAGGTAAGTTGCACTATACATATTTTTATTTATTTTCTCATATTAAAGTGTCTTTATTTTCATAGTCTCTTTACTTTTTTTTTAAAAAAGCAGTTTTATCTCTTTTGAATTATACGATCCTTAAACTAGATTAGTACCTTCTCACATCACGTCGGCTCTAAGTAAAAACTTACTTAAAGCCATAGAGCTACTGAAAATTTATTGCCGCGTCCGATGGTCACGTACAAAAGGTTGAGATGAAGCAGAAAATGCACAGTGTCTCACGAATTTTTATTTATGGATTGCACTGCACTAGAGGGAACCGATAGCAAAAAATTCATAGTAATACTATTATTTTTTCAATTTTAGTCTCACTTTTTTATTATTAAAATTATTTCGTGAGTGTTTAAAAAATTATTTGAAATTAATGTGAATGTGAACGCCTTAACGTGTATTATTTTATTAAACGTAGCAAAGTTAAATACATAAATTAAGAAGACCAATAGGTTAGCTATTGGGGATGGATACATTATATTATACCTAGTCGTATAATAAAATTAGTTTTTTCTTTTCGCTTCTAAAATAAGATGAATTGCGAACAAGCTAAATTTGTAACATCGTCTTAATTTTGCCTGGTAAATAATTACCGAATATGATCCATACTCATTTATAATTATGTTTATATTTACCTACATGATCTAAAATTTCACTTCCAATATAATAATCGAATATTGCATCATAAATATCCATCTTGAAGTCGCGAACATATTTCACGAATTCAAAATACAATTCGGATCATACTTGCTCCACAAGTCCACGTTTCCGACGCCGCGGCTCTTAGCGCCCATAATTGACACCATTTCCACGGGCGCCTTAAGTGCTCGCCCCATACGGCCTCAAAGGCTCCAGATTTGTGAGACCGGCTTATGCCCGGTGATTTCATTTTACTCGATTGTCACGTCGCCGGCTTGGGGAGAGTGGCCAATATTTCTGAAGGGAATAAAATTGGTAATGGTCTGGAAAGGTAAAGCTCTTCGGACGCGACGCGATATATTTCTCGAACACTTGAGCTTTGTTCTGTTCGAGTGGTTTTGATAACTGCGATTTTATTTTAATAGAAAGAAAGTTTAGTAGGTACCTAGTGATATTATAGACTATTGGTATAAAGTACCTATTCCCTACACTATTTAGGCATTTGAAAAGAAAGATATTTAATTGGATATCTTTCATATTTGATCGGAGATTCTTGAATATAATTTTACCGGCTTGAATTCTCTTGAACATTATTATTTTTGTAGTATCTATAGTACCTAAATTATTTCGTAAAAGTTAGCTTTCGAAGCTGCAACTATCAATTTCTGTCGAATAGTTATTTCATTAATCTTAAACAGATAGTTCCGACGAATAATATAAGACCTTTCTAATAAGCTCTATTAAAAATTTGGCCTAATTTTGATATTTGATAACCTTCGCAAAGGTATCGGGTACGCGGTGGTTCTGATAGCATTCTACGTGGACTTTTACTACAATGTGATCATCGCTTGGGCACTCCGTTTCTTCTTCGCTTCCTTCACCACCATGCTTCCATGGACCAACTGCGACAACGACTGGAACACGGCTGCTTGTAAACCGGTAAGTATCAGTAAGAGAGACACTGACAGCTCTTCTCTTGAGAGGTTTGGTTCATAATTTGATACCAATAAGACTCTATTGGATAGACTAAGTTGGTTCATTATTATGGAAAACGTTATCACAGCTCTTATATGTCAAATTGAGTGTAGATTGAATGGCAAAGACGTCTGATATGAGCGGTATTCATTTATTAACAATGTGAAGGTTCATTCTACTCTATCTGTCTTTACATCTACAAGTAACTTGATAAGAACTTTTTTTTATATATTTTAAAAAAATTTACCCATTTTTATAGTTCGAAGCCAACTGGGATCTGATTAGGAACAGAACGCTACTGCGACCTAACGAGTCCGTCTCGTCAATCACTCCAGCCCAAACAACGCCATTCACCTCTGCCGCTTCTGAATACTTCAAGTAAGTGATCAGGCGAGAGTCCAGGATATAGTTCGGGCGGCTTTTAACTGATTTTACTAGATTTTTGTTCGAGGAAGGTGCACTCTTACCTGATTTTGAAATTGGTCTCAATAAACATCTAAAACAGATCATTTTTGACATTTTTCTTTATATTGTAAATCTATAGGTATTCAATTTTATAAATTATAAATTAAAATAAATTAACTGCTATTTTTATTAGAAGAGATAATCCTAATAAGAACCATTCCAAATATAAATCATTCCGATTCTTGGAGACATCAAAATTTACTTGAAATCTGTTGAAAATTATGTAGAGTGATTATAATGAGTAAGTAGGTAATAATATAATTATTTTCTAGTCGCGCTATTTTGGAACTTCATAAGAGTGAAGGCTTACACGACTTGGGTCCTATCAAGTGGGACATGGCACTTTGCTTATTCGCCGTTTACATCATCTGTTACTTCTCATTGTGGAAAGGCATAAGCACTTCTGGTAAGGTACGTGGTCGATCTTGTCCTATTAGACTCGTAATAAGGATCACTGTTACATTTGTTACGTTTATCGCTGTTGTTATTAGTCTGATACTGAATTGCATTTATTCCTTCAAATGTTTTAGATTGTTATTATCTTTAAACTAAGACCTATTTTCTCTTTTTTATCTTTTGCACGTAAAAATGTTTCTACTGCAGTCGAAAGTTTATTACTTTTAATTTAATGTATTATTATGTATAGGTGGTATGGTTCACTGCTCTTTTCCCGTATGCTGTTCTTCTGATACTTCTCGTCCGCGGCATCACTCTTCCTGGCTCTGCTACTGGTATTCAGTACTATCTCAGTCCCAACTTTGAAGCTATAACGCAACCTCAGGTAATTTTTCTTTTTACTAACGTTAAATTTCACAGAAATATTATAGAATGCTTTAACAATTTTTGCATTGTCTAGGTCTGGGTAGATGCAGCAACTCAAGTCTTCTTCTCACTGGGACCTGGATTCGGAGTGCTCCTGGCTTATGCCTCTTACAATAAGTACCATAATAATGTCTACAAGTACGTATTTAATATTCACATGTATTTTGTAATAATCTTTTATAAGTTCATCCTCATGTAGATGTGTTTCTGATTCCTCGTTCTTTAATTTCATTAATGATTAATTTTCTTATGCAGGGACGCAATTTTGACCAGCGTCATCAACTCTTGTACGTCATTCGTTGCTGGTTTCGTGATCTTTAGCGTCTTAGGATACATGGCCCATGCTTCTGGCAAAGATGTTAAGGACGTTGCCACTGAAGGCCCGGGTCTGGTATTCGTAGTATACCCAGCAGCGATCGCAACAATGCCAGGTTCAACGTTTTGGGCTTTGATATTCTTCATGATGCTGCTCACTTTGGGGCTGGATAGCTCGGTAAGAAATTAGAAAATTTCTTTAAAAGTGAATATATTTCCATATCAGGTAAACAACCTACGAGTAGTATTTTTATCATTGGTTGTAACGGAAAGGTGTTTTGAAAATGAAAGTTTTGACAATGAAGCAACTAATATAAGGCACAGTAGAGTTTAAAAAATACATTGGGTGCCAAAAACTTGTCATGCATTCCATTATTTTATTTGACTTTACTTTTATTTCCTTTAATGCTTTGATAAATATGCTACTAAATTTTTAATTCATTTAGTTTGGTGGTTCAGAAGCAATAATAACCGCGCTGAGTGACGAGTTTCCTCCAATCGGTCGTCATCGTGAGATCTTCGTGGCTTGTCTCTTCACGCTGTATTTCTTCGTTGGTCTTGCTTCCTGCACGAAGGGAGGGTTCTACTTCTTCCAGCTGCTGGACCGATATGCTGCTGGGTATTCAATGCTGGTTGCTGTGTTTTTTGAGGCCATCGCTGTGTCTTGGATTTATGGTGAGAATTAGAGAATATGTGTTTAACTGTGATATGAAGATTTTGGTGCAATTTGTTGCCAACAATCAATTGGATATACTATTGATTTGCTTTGTTATTTTATTTGGGATTTGGTTTATTGTTTCTGTCTTTACATCAATTTAGTTTTTGTTTTGGTTAAGTTCCCTTAGTTGGCTAAAGACTAATAAATTTAATAATAAATAATGTAGGATTTTGTTTTATTTAGGTACGGAAAGGTTTTGCGAAGACATCCGCGACATGATCGGCTTCCGACCAGGTTTATACTGGCGTATCTGCTGGAGATTCGTGGCACCTGCCTTTTTGCTTTTCATCACGGCTTATGGACTCTTGGACTACGAGCCTCTGCAGTACGAGACCTATGTGTATCCTGGCTGGGCCAACGCTCTCGGTTGGGTTATTGCGGGATCGAGCGTTATCTGTATCCCAACTGTTGCTATCTACAAGATTTTGACGACTAAGGGCACCTTTTTTGAGGTAAGTATTTTATTTAGACATAATTATAGTACTTTTTCAGATATGTTTACATTCATTTTCATCGTTATTATTATTGGTACTTTCAATTTCTTCTTTTTTTGTGAACGTATATAAATGTACCTACAATTATGTTATTGCCAATCTTATTTGAAATAATGAATAACCATAAAGTACTCGTATTACTCATTATACTCATCTTTAGTGTCACATATTATTCACTATGTTATTATATTTACTGAATAGTTAAAAGAGTAACTCCGTCAGTTAAACCTAACTCAGAAACAAACATTACGTTATTTTTTATTTTATGATACAAGGTCATACTTGTATTTAATCAAAAGAACTTTCAGCGTCTCACAATACTGACAACACCATACGCGGACACGCAGCGGTCAGCGGCCAACGGCGTGGTGGTTTCGGAGAGCGGCGGCGTGCGACTCGCGTCCCCCGCTTCCCCTCTCGCGCCAGCCGCAGCCCCCACTCACCCCTCACCCCTCACGCCGCTAACACCCGCGCCCGCGCTCGTCTGAGCGCCGCTTTCCTTCGACGTGTACTACGTGTAGAGCCTTTTAAGAGTCGTGCACGTTTTGGGGTAAATACGGTTTTGCAGTGTTTTCCTAGGAGACCTAGTTACGGTGACTAAATCTGGGCAGCCAGGTTGTGGTGACCAAATTCGTGGGTACTACGTCCATGGCGTGGTCGAAATAGGTCGTGGTCAAGTTGAAATGAAATGAAAATGAAAAGTTAGGGTGACCAAGGCGAAATCGTAATTTGCTCGAGTCTTAAAATGCCCTACAACCTAGAATTATATTAACAGATATTTAACATTAACTAGATAGACGGGATTGGAGATGAATATAAACAAAAAAAGATCTATGAGAGCTTATAATAATGTACCTACACATTACCTATAATTTATAGGTAATAGGTAATGTCTCTATCGGTAGTGCACGTCGATGACATCAATGGACTTTATTGGGTAGGTACAGCACTGATCTTTAGAACTCTAGTATTAAAAGTGATTTCATTACTGAAACTTAATACCTACATAATAATTAGTAAATGACAAAATAACAATGATTAATGATATAATATACTGAATATCATTATTATATTAATAGTCAAATCATGTTTTTATGTTACCTAAATACTTAAATAAATTACTTAATAATATAACAAACAGTATTAGTCTTACGAAATGAAAACAAAAATCATTACTTAATCAAACGCTGTACCTAATTAACGTCCTTGATGACCCTTATTTTGGCGCCGAACCTAAATTTATTAAATGTAGAGTTCGCTACTTGGAGGGAAAGAGTAACTATAATTAATTACGATAGGGCAAAATGGCGGCGGTGAAGAAAAAAATGGCGCTTTGTTTATTAATTTGAAGTTAAGCCTAGAGGTATTTTGATTACTTATGTATTGGTAAAAGAGAAAGCGCTAAAACTTTAACGTTTGAAGATAAGAAATAAGTAATTATGCTGTCTTTAAGTTGTATTTGTTGCATTTTCATTACAAGTTTGTATAAAAGACAGTACGTTTAAAATATTAAATTATGGTACCGTAGAAAAATATATTATCTATTAGCATTAGTTCACAAATGCTTTATCTGTAGTAGGGTAGTAAAATTATTACTTACCTACCTACAGTGTTAGCTTTATTTATAAGTAGGTACCTACCTATGTACTGTCTATTCACAACTCCGTAAAAAAATATGAAATTTTAAAATACTTATTCTTATTACATAATAGATAAGTATTACAATAAAATATCTATTCGAGTAAATAAAAAAATTATGATTGTAATTTGAACGTGTATTCTAGTAATAAAGTGTAGTGAAACATTAACATACCTACCTAAGTAGGGAATAGTTTTGTAGTACCTATTTATTCTAGATAAGCAGTAGTACCTACACATCTAAGTAGATATTTCAACAAGCTATATTATACTCATAGTTAAGTAAACTAAAGTATTATATTTTAACTTTAATGCCATAAACAAAAAAAAATTAAATATTTGGTTTCAAGAATGCCTTGAAACAAACAATAGATGACCTATATACTTACTTAACACTAGGTATATATCTATACCTACTATAGTTGACGTTTTAAAATATTAAAGTAGCTTCTCAGTTAAATTATTAACTGATTTTAGATGGCTTTATTAATAAAAAAATATTTCTGGTTTTCTTTTTAAATAAGCTTTTTTTAGGAAAATAGTCTAAGTTTATTTAGGAATAATAACACAGATAATTCAGAAAACCGTCGATGTTTTAGATTTAGTTAAGGATACGCTGTC
>DWQL01000611.1:0-14226 GCA_018231265.1 Noctuana haematospila | reverse complement strand
ATTTTCCGTCTGAAAATCCTGGTGTGATGCATGCGTGTGGTCATGATACGCATACTGCGATGTTGTTAGGTGCCATCAAAACGTTGACTGGTATGCAAGATAAAATCGCTGGTACAGTAAAATTTATTTTCCAACCAGCCGAAGAAGAACCGCCGGGTGGGGCTAAGTTATTGGTTGAAGCAGGCGTGATGGATGATGTAGATCAAGTTTTTGGTTTGCATATTGCACCGAATATTCCAGTTGGGATGGTGGGAACTAGAAAAGGTCCTGCTAGTGCGGCATCTGATGTCTTTACTTTGAAAATTCAAGGAAAAGGTTCACATGGATCAACACCTGATTTATCTGTTGATCCAATCATGATCGGTGTAGAGATCATCACTAATTTGAATAACATTGTTTCTAGAAATATTAGTCCCTTTGACAATGCCGTTATTTCAATTGGTGAATTCAATGCTGGGAAAACAGCGAATGTTATCCCCGATACAGCTAAGATCCAAGGAACAGTTCGAACGAACAATAAAGAAGTACGTGCGTTTATCCAAAAACGGATCGAAGGAATCATTGATGGTATTTGTAAGATGTATGATGCGACCTATGATTTAGATTATTTACTTGGTTATAGTGAAGTCAATAATGATAGTGACGCAACGGATATTGTGATGGCTGCAGCTGAAAAAGTTGTGGGCAAAGAACGGATGTTTGAAGCCCCTAAAATGATGGGCGGTGAAGATTTTTCTGCGTACACTGATGTGAGACCCGGTTCATTCTTTATTTTGGGTGGCGGAACAGCAGCAGAAGGCTGTGGTTATATGAATCATCATCCAAAATTTAAAATTATGGAAGAATGTTTCCCAGTTGGTGCCGGGATGCATACGCAGATTATTTTAGATATTTTAGGACAAGGATAAAAGATAAAAAGGACTTTAACGTGACAGTTAAGGTTCTTTTTATTGCAAAAAAGCTAGTATTCACTTAAAAAATTTGGCAAAATAGAAGACAAGAGGATGGAAAAGGACAGGTGAAAAGAATGATAGAGTTGATTATGATCCTGATTTTTATACTTTGCGGGATTCAGCTTTGGCGAGGAAAATGGTTATGGCTGATTGCTGGTTACAATACAGCATCCAAGCAAGAAAAAGCAACATTAAATGAAAGAGCGTTAGGCAAAGCAATGGCGGAATTCTGTTTATTTCCGTAGCTTTAATAGGCCTAACGAGCTTATTTCCAGAAATACAGTTAATAGCTATCGTTGTGATCATTGTACTTGTTGGCATGATGATCGCTTATCTCAATACTTCGCCAAGATTCAAACAATGAAGGTGTAAATAAGGAGCTGAAAAGGCATGTTTATCATTATTCTGGCGATTGTCTTATTCTTTTTTCTACTATTAAGAATAGATAAAAATAAAAACAACCAAATTAGTCCGATTGGCCAGAAAAAGAAACCAGTAAAGACACTTTCTCTAGATCAAAAAATAAAACTAGAGAAAACAATGGGAATCAAACAAATTACGTCTGTGCTCACACAAGCTAAAAAGCAACCAATCAATCGGCTTGTTGTAGTGCTAAATAATCTAAAAGAGACAAAGTTAAAACAGTAAAATGTAATAATGAGTAACATCAGGCTATAATATAGTATACGACAATTAAAAATGATACTAAAAGGTGGAAGAAAAATGGACGCAAAAAATCAAAGAATATTTGCAATGTCGTTTGCAAGTGTCTACCCGTTGTATATTCAAAAAGTTGAAAAAAAGGGTCGAACAAAGGCTGAAGCTGATGAAGTTATTTGTTGGCTGACAGGGTATGACGAAGTGGGATTACAGAAACAAATTAAGGATAAAGTTGATTTACAAATATTCTTTGCGCAAGCACCAGAACTAAATCCGAATGTCTCATTGATCAAAGGTGTAATTTGTGGGTACCGTGTAGAAGAGATAGAAGATAAACTAATGCAGAAAATTCGTTATATGGATAAATTGATCGATGAACTAGCTAAAGGAAAAGCAATGGAAAAAATATTGAGAAAATAATCGATTATAATAGAATATAAAAGTTAAGAACAGCTATATCAGCGTGCTTACTAGTAGTCATCTAGTCTGAAGCGATAGAGCTGCTTTTTATTTTAACAATGAACAAGCTAAAAAGGTTCCTGCAGGGAACGCACGATTGTAATCAATCTTACCATCCTACTATGAGTGCTAGGTAAGTGTAGAAAAACAACAAATAGTAATGGAAAAAATCCATAAAATCATGAATATAGCACGATGTAACACCAAAATTGCTTTTTAATTCTGTCCTAATATGTGATATTTAAGATAACACAAACTGGAGGGTAGGCCATGAAGAAATACATTTTTTATGATTGTCGAGGAAATCACTTGTTTGATCAAGGAAGTTCCTCAACAAAGGAAATGAGAGGGATAGAAGCAAGGACATTTGTTCCGTAGTTTTTTATGTGAAATCATGAGAAATTTTTACATATAAAAAACGTTTTGAAGGTAGGGTGACATATTATGGAGATTGGAAAATTGTTAAAAATCCGCAGAGAACAAAAGAAATTAACACAGCAAGAAGTAGCAGCTAAGTTCCATGTAACAAGGCAAACTGTTTCACGTTGGGAAAATGAAAAATCATATCCTAATATTGATACCTTGATTGAACTGAGTTTCTTTTTTGACTTTTCATTAGATGAAATTTTAAAAAGAAATGATTTGATGGTTAGTGATGAAATCAAAAGGGATGATAAAAGGTTGGACAATTAGGGTTTATGTTACGATTACTCAACATCAAAGTGAGGAGGATAATAAGTTGATTGTCTTATTAGCTTTAGTAGTTGGCCAAAGACGAGAATTTTATAAATAAACATAAAGAAAAAGTCTGAATGTAAGGTTCAAAAATCTTACATCCAGATCTTTTTAGTTTAAAACGATTTAATATTTTATTTAATATCCATTTGGATGTGTCGCGTACCATTGCCAAGCACTATCAATGATTGAGTCTAAATTGGTATAGAATGGCTTCCACCCTAAAACCTGTTCGATATATTAAAAAATAGTTGTATTTAATTCATTATAAGTATAGAGAGATTCAATACTTGGAATTATGAAATCATTCATCATTTCAATTAAAGATTCTGATTTCCGCTTTAGAAGTTCATTGTTTAATGAGCTGCTCATAACGGGGGAATATCTTATGTTAAAATAGTAGCAAGGAATAAAATGATAGTTCATAAATAGAAATAAGTGAGGAAATAAAATGAATCAAACGTTGTTGGTATTACAAATGGAACAATCAGAAATTAAAAGTACAGCCGCAGCAATCAAGTACTGCTATAAAAAAATCATATTCAATCAAGAAAATCGACTAACCTATACAAAGTATCTAAGTCAGCTTCTGGAAGAGCAAACGCCTAAAGCTTTTTTAAAGACATTTAAGGAATTACGTGCTTTTTCATATGGGCCAAGTGACTGGAATTGGTTTGATATTAATGAATCAATAGTGACTAGTCTTTCCAGTAATAATTCTGCTTCATTTTGGTCGTGGCTAGTTTGTCATCCAAATGGCTATGTCAGAGAATGTGCATTAAAAAAAATGAGTGTGGAATCTTTTGAAAATACACTCCCCTTCTTACTTCTTACATTAAATGACCACGTTAAAAAAATAAGAAAACTCGCAGAACAAGAAATCAACAATAGATTTATGCAGGAAAATGAAGCAACAATTCTTTTTTCGTTCCCTTTAATCAAACGTTTAAAAGAGTTAGAGCAAAAAGAAAATTTAGATGTGTACGATCGATTAAATACCAATTTATTAAATCGGTTTAGTTTGTTAGAAAAAGCGCAAGAAAGCAAGGATATCTATATTTCAAGATATGGATTTGAGTTAAGTTTTCAACTCAAAGAACAACATAGAGTACAGGTAATAAAAAATGGTCTGGGCAAAAAAGACAGAATGATTCTAAGGTGGACATTTAATGAAATACTAAAAGAAGATCAGTGGGAAAATGAGTATCTTGCTTATTTATTAAGTCATCCGCAAATGGTTATTCGAAAATTAGCATGTGAATGGTGTTACAACAACCGAATGAAAGAGGAGCAAATGATTCCCAAATTATTGGATCAAAACGTTGCAATTAACTATTTAGCGCTTAATTATGTGAAAAAACAGTTCCCTGAAATCGACTGCAGAGAATATTATCTCCAACATTTAAAGGATAATCCAATCAATGCGATTCATGGTTTAGCAATTTTACAAGATAAGAGAGACCAAGAACGAATGTTACCACTGATCAACTCAAGAAAAAAGAAAATCAGAGTATCCGTATTGAATTGGATAGACTGTTTACCTTTTAATGAACAACTGCCAGTTTATATTGACTGTTTATCGGATCCGTCAAGGGATGTGAGAAATAAAGCAGTAGCTCAGTTGATCAAACACTATTCATTGAGTATCAAAGAGTGGTTGATCTCTCTATTTAAAGAGAAAAAAGAAACACGTTCTCAACTAAGTATTATCAACATTCTTGGTGAGGAAAGTCGTAAGGATTACTTTTACGATTTGGTTACATTATACGTGTATGCGTCAGACCAGTTAGTGAAAGATAAGATTGAACTACAGCTTGCTGGGTGGATACTTAGCTGGAATCGGCGGTTCTTTTTTAAGTTTAGTTTGAAGGATAAGGTGGAGCTTGCTTATTTGATGAATAAGAATTATGAGGAATATTCGGCAAGGGTTTTGGAGGTGTTGCGGCAAGTTTTGGGAGCTAGGTAAATAGACTGAGTAATTAAAGAAAGAGTTCTCAATTGGCTCGTTTATTAACATGTTTTTCATTATGATTGATAAATAACAGTATAAAAAGAGTGAAATTTTACTATAATAGTATTATTTCGCTCTTTTTTATCTATTTAGTTAATGATAAGATTGTATTATAGAACTAAAAGTTAAAAAGGAGTTTTAAAATGACGAAAATTAGCACGGACCAGGGTGTGGTAAGCAACCTTACGAATCAATTTACTAGTAGCTTATCCGATGTTTCATTTTCACCGAAAAAATCCTTTTCCTTCTCTCAAAGTTCTGCCGCGTCAGGATTGAAGAGTAGTTTAACCTCTTTATCCTCAAGTATCAGTAATTTTGAAAGCTATGCATCTAGTGATGTACAAAAACTGATGACGATCCATCAAGCGATTGAAAAAGCGGAAAGAGGGAAAATCTAGATGTTGATTGAGGACAAGAAAAGAAAATTGCGGTGGCAGGCAGATGAAACAGAAGATCGTGTGAGGGACTTGAAAGAGAAAGAAAATGAAACGACACATCTGATACAGGATATTGCTCGTTTACATCAAAGACAAAGAGAAGTCTTAAATGAAATCCTCTATTACAGCAAAGGAACACATGCAGAACGTTCGGCAACCATCGATTTAGAGGATTTAGAACAAGAACAGTATTCAATCATGCGCCATTTTGAAGAAGGACAAGAAGAGTTACATATACTAAGCAAATCAGAACAACAAAAACAAGTGCAGTAGCAAGAAGACCTCATCCTCCTTCAACAAAAAGAAGCGGAGGAACAAGATGCCGAAAATTGATTATAGTGAATGGACTGAACTATCAAGTAAAATCACAACGCAACGCTTAAAAATCGTCAGCCAGTTTAAATCATTCAATCAAGCACAACAACAATTTAAAGGAGCGAAAGAATTATCCGGGACAGGCTGGGATTCTTCTAGAGATTATTTTGGCGGCTATACAACGGTGTCAGATGCGATTTTTAATGCACTCTATGAAGTAGATGATGCAACAACTGAATATGTCTCCGCTTTTACATCTGAAGTCGGTGCCGCTGAAAATCAGTTGGATACAGACCATTTAGAACGATTAAAATCAGAATTAAGAAGCCTACAAGCTGAGAATGATATCTTGATGGAAGCAGCTGCAAAAGCGTTTGAAAATGTTCCGTTTATCAATAAGTTTTTCATGGAGCGAAGTATGCTAGGAAAAGCAAAAGAAATTGAGATTTTAGAAAAATATCAAACCTTTGAAGCCGCACACGGAAGTGATTTTTCAGAGGTTCAAACAGTGATTTCTTCGATTGAACAAGGCTTAGCAGTGCTGGGAAACGCAGGTAATTTTATTAGCGGTGTCAATGGCTATAAGAAAATGTCATGGAAAGACCAAGACTGGTTTAAAACCATTCAAGCCTTTAATGAGAAGAATAAAGAAGACCGCTATGAGATCGTTGTGATTCATGAAGATCATGTTGGGAAACAGTTTGCGATTTATAAAAATGGAAAACTGGATGAAGGACGAACACTTGATTATAACAAGTTGTTAGGGAAACAAGATTGGGAGATGTTGAAGAAACTTGGACCTGAAACAATCAAGATGTTGCTTAATTTAGATGATGTGGAAGTTTTGCTGGATGATGGATCAAGTACTGGGCAAAAGTGAAGTCGAGTATTTTTCTTATTTTAGCAGTTACGCCCGTTGATAAGGTGAAGGATGTTATTAAAGCGGCGAAGTTGATGAAAAAAGGGGATCATTTGTTAGATGGCGTGAAGTTGACTGCTAAAGAGTTGGAAATGTTAAGGGATTTGGAAAAATCTGGTGAACGGGTTAAGATAGTGGAGAAAGGTAGTGGAGCTAAATTTCCTAATGTTGAAATTAAAAATCCTTTAGGAAAGAATATTAAGAAACACATTTCAAAACATGATTATGAATCATTTAGAAAGCAAGCAGATTATCTGACTGATAGTCAGTTAGCACAAAAATTAGAAAAAAATAGCTTTTTCAATCCTGAATGGTCTACTAATGATATGAACAAATATGTTGAAATAGCATATAATGATTTATTAACACAGGGGAAAACAGGTAAACATGTTTATGAGATTGCAGGAGAAAAGATTACTATTGTTATCAAAAATGATGGGGTTTTGGATACAGCATTTGGAAGTCACAAATTATCAGTAAGTGATTTTAGAAAGTAAAGGTGAGATATAATGATTAACATTAAGTTTAAAATTTTCACTTCCTATATTGAAGATGATGATGATCTAAAAGGTGAGTATGGGTATTTTCAATTTTGTGTGGATGATAAAACATACGGAGAGTACAGAGAAGATATTGAATTGGATATACTATCAATGAATATTTATGACTGGTTCAGTAATTTTGTTCAAGCATTTATATTGCTTAAAAATAACAATATAGTTTATATCAGTGATGTAGAGACATCGGAAATATGGATAAAGATGATAACCGATAAGGAAAAAATTCAAATTAGTGAAATCTATGCGAATAAACCTGATGGAAGTCACTCAGTTGAAACAGATATAAATCTAGATGAAAAAACTAAAATATGGGAAAAAACTGTAAGAGTTCAAGATTTTCAAAAAGAGTTAGTTTTGAAAGGAGAACAATATTTATCAGAATTGAAAAAATTAAACAGCGCAACGAATGAATACATTCAAAAATTAGAGATACAATTAAAAGAAATTAAATGACAGAAACATGCTTTTCTGATAAAGAACTTATAAAAATTCGAAAATAATTGATTGTGAATTTTTCAGGTCTAATATTTATGAAAATAAATTTGTTAATGTAGCTATAAAAAACACAAATTTTCAAAAAATGTTATTTTTCAAATTCAGTATTTAGCAATATTGATTTTTCAAATGCATCTTTGGATTCTTTGTAATATATTGATTGTTACTTTAAAGAAGTAATCGGGATTGAAAGTATTATTGCAAATGGTTTAATCCTAAAAAATTCTTTGAGTAATACTTATTTAAATGACGCTGAGAATATTAGAAATTATATTATAAAGAGTGGGCTTTTTTTAATTTCCAATAAAATGTTATAATTAATTGATTTTATAATTTAGCAAAATATATAAGGACGTGTTTCAATGGAAAAAATTTCTTCTCCCATCATACGTGAGATAAAATACAATGAGAAGGATTTAGAGAAGTTTGAAGATATAATTTGCAAAGAGGAAGATACTAATAAAAAGATTCTTCTAAACTATCCAACTGTATACATTATCAATGATAAAAAAAATAATGAAAAGTTTTCTGTTTATATAGGAGAAACTGCCGATATTAAACGAAGAACTATTCAACACCTTAATATTGATCCAAAAAAACATGTTGAGTGGGAAAAACTTTCAACATCAGAAACTTCTAAAATGCTTGTAATTGGTCATAATCATTTTAATAAATCTTTGACATTAGATATAGAGAATCGATTAATGTTATACTTATCCAGTGCCGATAAAGTTGATTCTTTGTATAACCGACGTATGAATGAACAGAATGAGTATTATACATCTAATGAATTAGATTCAATTTTTTCAAAAGTATGGACTGGTTTACGTAAAATAAATAAGGATTTATTTCCAATAGAAAGAATAATTAAAGACTCTGCTATTTTTAAAGCTTCACCTTTTCACAAATTAACAGACGAGCAAATTCGTGCAAAAGATTTTATATTATTAAGAATAATGGAAGCATTAACAAGAGAAAAAAAAGGACAACTAATTTTGGTAGCTGGTGAAGCTGGATCTGGAAAAACTGTTTTAATGAGTAGTTTATTTTATGAGTTAAGCCAACTAGAACAAAATGGTGATGAAAACATCATTTATAAAGATCTGACTAGCTTTTTACTAGTTAACCATGATCAGCAATTAAAAGTATATCAGCAAATTTCAAATAAATTAGGTATTACATCTAAAAAGAAATCTAACTTAGTTAGTAAACCAACAACATTTATAAATAACCATTCACCAGAAGAACCTGTAGATGTAGTAATTGTTGATGAAGCGCATCTGCTTTGGACGCAAGGAAAACAAGCTTATAGAGGAAAAAATCAACTATATGATTTATTAGAACGTGCCAAAGTTGTTGTTGCAGTTTTCGATCCGAATCAAGTGTTAACGACAGAACAATTTTGGGAAGCTGAAGAGTTAGCTAAATTACAGCATGAAACGATTCAAAACAATAACTATATTCTTCTTGCTAATCAATTAAGAATTAATTCAGATAAACAAACGGTAGAGTGGATTCGTTCGCTAATAGATGAACAGAAAATTAATGTCATTCCTCAAGATAAAAAAGGATACGATTTACAAATCTTTGACAGTCCTGATGAATTACATAAGGCAATAAAAGAAAAAGCGAAAAATCAAAATACTGGAATTTCAAGGGTCATTGCAACGTTTGATTGGGATTATGTTAATAAGAAAAAGCCTGAAAATGAAGACTATTGGAATGTCAAAATTAATGGTTGGTCACTTCCATGGAATTTACAGCTTCCTCAAACGAAAGAACAGAAGATAAAAAATAGAAATTTATCTTGGGCTGAACAAGAACAGACGATAGATGAAGTTGGTTCAACATTTACAGTTCAAGGATTCGATCTTAACTATGCAGGCGTTATTATTGGTCCTTCAGTAAAATATAGGAATAATAAAATTGTCTTTGATAGAGAAGGTAGCAGAAATAAGAAAGCTACTCAAAAAAGAAAATTAAAAGATAATAGCAAAGAATATTTTTCTGATACTCTGCTTAAAAACGAACTTAATGTACTCCTGACTAGGGGAGTTAATGGACTATATATTTATGCAGTTGATAAAGAGTTGCAACAAGCATTGGTAAATGCAAAAAAAGAAATGAGTGAAAATAATAATGAATGAAACTAAAAATAGTATGCAAAAGATTAAAGCGTTTCGTGATGATCGTGACTGGCGTCAGTTTCATAATGAGAAAGATTTAGCCATTTCAATTTCACTCGAAGCTTCTGAGTTGTTAGAACTATTCCAATGGAAAACATCTGAGGAAGTAAAAGCTTCAAAAATAGAAAGAATCAAAGAAGAACTTGCAGATGTATTGATTTATTCATATATGCTAGCTGATAATCTTGATTTTGACATAGATGATATAATTGAAGAGAAATTGTTCAAGAATAATATTAAATATCCAATTAATAAAAGTAAAGGTACAAAAAAAAAGTATACTGATTTCAATTAAGATGATAAACTAGGAACACTCTAATTAGTGAGCCTAGTTTATTTTAATTTTATGTTCTCAAAACTTCACTCGAAACCTTCCTCTCCCCATCCAACTTCCGAACCTTCTCCTCCTCAACCTCCATCAACCTCAAAAACTCCTCAAAAAAAGCATGAAACAAATGCCCACAAGCATAATACTCCTTCACAACCTTTTTCTTATTAATCGGCCCTTTCCGAAACTGAAAAAAATGATCCAACACAGCAAGCGGCTCTTCCCAAGACTGCAACCGATCCAATGTATGCTGCAAATCCGTAATATCCTGATAAGGAATCACCTTTAAACTCTGACCTTCTTTTTTCATAACCCATTTCCTCCCTTTTTAAAAGTACTCTTAAAACTAGTAACATGAAGCGCTGAACACTATCATCCAACGCTTCACATACGTAACTCATCTATCTGCGCATTGACTCGGGCAACTATTAAATAAACCAGTGATAAAAACGACTTCCATATGATTTTTCCAAGCCTCGTGATGTTTCGATCACTTTCTTCTCAAAGCAAAACAAAAAACGCTACTGTAGTTTTCGTGAACCACCAATACCGTCATCAATCTCCTAGATAAAACCCAAACCCTCCATAAAATACAAAATTCAAACCAAAAGTTTCCAGACAGACTAGAAAATCCCAGTAAAATTAGGTACAATAAAAAGAGCTAGTGCTTTTGTGCTAGCAATTGGCAACTTGTATAGATAGTTTCTGCTGTCTATGCAAGGCTTCATCATCTGATTGCTGTCAGATGGTGAAGTGCCTTTTTATTTTGCACCATCCCGACTGACCAAAAGGCAGAGTGGATGATGCAAAGTACAAGGTGAACGTTGTCGCCTTGTCTTATATCTATCATTGATTATTTGCTTTACTTTGAACGAACCCTCCTTTTATTAGATTTGTAGAATAGAAAAAAACGATATCAGGTAACATCACCCAATATCGTTCACAATAGTCCAAAGAATCATCTACCACTCATTTAAAGTAACCCAAAGAGAATCCAAGAAACCTATAGAAAAATAGGCAAACTTTAGGTACAATGAAAGAAGCTAGTACATGTTGCTAGCACTATTGGCAACTTGTTTGGGCAGTTTCTGCTGTCTTTACAAGGCTTCAAATGCTTGGTTGCTGCCAGGCTTTGAAGTGCCAATTTATTTTTATATTCTGATTTGAACAGTTCATGTTAGCATGAGCTGTTTTTATTGCAAATCACAGCGATTACTTGTAAAGCTGATGATGCGCAATACTTGGCGACCAAGGAGAGAGAAGTGTCCCTCGTTCTATTCTACCTCCTAAGTATATCCGAAAAGAATACGAACACGCAACATAATTTTTCTTACAAATACGATTAAATAACACTCAAAATCGCTCCCTTATATATAAGGAAAAATAACAAAAAAATTTTTTAAAATCAAAAATCATAGCAATGATTTAAGGAATAAAATATACTGACTTATAGTCGTTTTATAGATATTTATTGTATTGAATTATTTACTTTTAAGATTTGATGTGATAATGTTGGTTAAAAATAAGAAAAATTATATGGTCAGGAATCAATACTATTTAAGTCTGAAAAGGATTAATCATGAAAAAATTGAGTATCGTTACAACCTTTTTAATCTTGTTGATTATTTTTGTGGGGTGTTCAAAGAATACAGAGGAGAATAATACAAGCATGAAAAGTGGAGAAAGTTTTGCACACATACGTCATTTAATAGGAACTATAACCGCTATTAGGGAAGAATCACTTATTGTGAATACGGAAACAGAAATAAGTTCTACACAAACATCAGATGATCTAGATATTCCTAAAGGAAGTGAAATTTATATTTTTATTCCTTTTAAAGAGATTCGAGAGGATGTTTTGAAAAGGGTAAAAATGAACGAGAAGGTAAGAATTTCATACTCTAATATAGCTATAACAAATGGCGTGTATACGTTAACGATTTTAGAAGATAGTCAAATTACGAAAGAAAACTAAACTAGATAGGGATAGTAGGAACTAAGAAATGAAAGGCTACTATTATTTAAATGAGTGACAATTGATTTACCTTAATACGAAACAAAAAACTGTACAAGTAGCATATGTAGATTTCGCTACTTGTACAGTTTTTTATGTGCTAAATCATCAAATCCGTTTATAAATAATCGGTCTATCAAATCCAAACACTCGTTTATCACCATTAAACAGGTCCTCTTTTATGACTAACGCCTCATCAGATAGCTCTTGCTTTAAGATAAACGCTGTTGTTTTTGTAAACATGCTATGTGATTCGCCAGTAAACGTACCATCATGTTCCGTATAATGCAATGGCACAAATTTGTCAGATTCTGAGAGATCAGAAAAATCAATGTCTTTTAGTGTATCAAATTTCGCATTCATTAATTCTTTTGGCACAGTGATTGATTTTAATACTACATCACCAGATTCATCCGTTGAAAACAGAAAAATATCTGATTTGAATTTCTCCTTATTTTTCAACGTATAGTAACTTTCTTCATGCAAAAATACCCCATCAAAATCCTTTGGACGATTCACAATCAGATCATTTAGAAGCGTATTATTGTGAATTGCAAAAGGAAACTGCGCTTGTTCCTCTTCCGATAGAGACTGAAACTGCTCACTATTATCGAAACGTCCACTTAATAATTGAATAACCTTCTTTAAATTTTCCATATCATTCACTCAGCTTTCTTTATACTTGCCATTATAGAATCATTCCTTCTTTTCTATTTTATCAAAACAGTGAAAGAGAAAAAAGAGACGAGAAAATAATTAAAATAAATCTATACTCTTGTTTTAAAATTTCTTTCCTTATAAAGGTTGATACATCTCATTTTAACATAACGAACGTTCTATTTTTAAGTTGAAATCCTATCATCCGCACTTAAAATTGTCAATTTCTTTTTTTAGTGGTGGTGTTTTTGCCTTGGTAAATGGCGGGCGAGTAAATCCTTCCATTATTTTGTTTCCGTACACGTAGTTAATTTTTATTTAATATAACGAATGTATTGTTTTGAAATAATTGAAATTAATATATTTTGTGATATATTTAAGCTTATTCTTATTTAGAAAGGCTGAAATGAATGAAAAAAATTTCTACAATTATATTGATCAGTTTTTTGTTACTATCTAACAGTATAGAAGCAATGGCAGAAGAATTTAGTGGTGAAAAAGAACAAACTCAGTTACCTGCTGATCCGAGTATAGAAATAACTGATTCCACAGAAAACTTCAATGATATACAAGAAAACGAAAAAAATGAGGAGACTAGTGATGATCAGTTTTTGTCAGATCAAGTCAACTACAATGCTGATAATAATATTTTAAAAGATACAGACACTGCTACTCGTAGTCTAGGTGGAGTAACGGGAAGATGGTTCGTTATCAATGGACAAAACATGTTTTTCAGTCCTACAATAAATGTAGTGAAAGACAGTATTGCCCCAATTTCATTTTCTAAAATAATTTCTCAAAATTCTGGTTCAAGTATAAATTTTTCTGAAACAATTATATTTTCAGATACAATAGCTATACAGTCTCTACCAGAAGTGACAGTCCCCACCAACACTACATATTCTATTGAATATTCAGTAGATAAATCAACTTTTGATAGTATACCACCTACTGATATTACTCAATTAAAAGGAATAAAAGTAACATTTTCTAAAATGGCATCCTCAGAACGTGTTGAAATAAAAAATACAGCCACGGTTGTCTGGGAGAATACAAAATCAGGAATAAATGAATTAGCACAATTCTTTGAAGACGGTCGTCTAAACAGTACAGTCTCTTTTGATAGTTACCGTATGGTTACAGCGGTTTATGTAGATGAGCTTGGTAATTATCTAATAGACCCAAAAGTGCTATATGGAGAGTTAGGACAAGATTATACTACTTCTGAAGTAATAATTCCCAACTATAAATTAATATCATTTCCTCAAAATGCAACAGGTAAATTTTTAGATGAAGATCAAGTCGTAACTTATATGTACGAAAGAATAGATGGAGCACCTGTTATTGTTAATTACACTGATACTGAAGGAAATGAGCTAGCCCCAAGTGAAACGTTGACCGGTAAAGTTGGTTTATCATATGAAACACTTGCTAAAAATATTTCTGGTTGGACATTAACAGAGGTACCAGAGAATGCCAAAGGAACCTTTAGTGAAA
>DWQL01000610.1:0-14231 GCA_018231265.1 Noctuana haematospila | reverse complement strand
TTAGTACTGATTTACAAAGGCGAATCAGTACTAAGGAGAAGGTTAAGTAATCGTTAAACGTCTCTGAGTGCGGCCGTGAGACATGTTTTCAAGGTGCCGGTCTCCCGTACTCGTATGTTTGATAAAGATAAATACATACTTTTATCTATATTTTTATCTCCTGCCAAGAAGGTGCAGTCATTGTGTACCAGTTGTGTTACATAACGTAACGGATGTTTTATGAAGGTAAAGATTGTAAATCTAAGTAAATGAAAATCAATTATTTACACAGCAAAATATCCAATGATGTTTGATATTTGGGAATGTATGCAATAATTTCGTCCTTTTCGACATTATCTCGATAAACTATGTTGGTACCTATATCTCTAAGTTCGTTGCACCTATCCTATGGTTTACGAGCAATATTTGAAAATAATAAGGTAGGGTTTACCTATTTCACCTGGGTTAGGTTAGGTTAGATGAATCTATGTAGGTGCATTAAGTATGCCTTCAACCCTTTTTATGTCCCACTGCTGGGCACGGGTCTCTCCCGACAACCGGGGAAGGCCTGGAGCATACTCCACCACGCTGCTCCAATGCGGATTGGTGGAGATTAATAATTACTTATTAATTACGTATTCAGTAATAATTTATTTATGAAATTTTGATGATAAATCAAAAATCTTGCTTTTAATAGCTTTTTTAGAAAAATGTGCGGTTATGATAAGCCTAGACGTGGCCTCGAAAAACATGATGTAAAACATCAAACAATTTTTAGATTCGCGCTCAGTAACCAATAACGTCAGAATGGCTTTTCAATGTTTCTGTACAAAACTCGTCACTAGATTGAATTGTGATGGATTTTGTTACAAACAAAGCCAGGCAGTTACAGGACGCGGATTAAAGTTTATTTTTCGAGGCGGAAAATTTAATTGTTTCGGCTTCAATATCCAATACCTGCCAGCCCTGGCTGCGACAAAGTTAAACACGACGCCATTTTATGCGCTGTCTATCTGTCTGTCCGCCACAGATTTGATATACATGGTACGAATTTGACGTTTTGGAATTGCTCTAGTCAGATTTGTTTTTTATAAATTCAAAAGTTGTCTAGGTTTACTTGTTGAAATAGCTTTCAAGCTGATGGAACAACGTCTTGAACATATTCTCTTCTCCTTGGGGACTAAAATATAAACATAAATAAGTCGTGGGCGAGCGCGACTTCGTGGTCATCACTCTGTCTGGTACAACTGTAGTAATGTTATGCTACATAATATTCTCAAGCCTCGACTATTATGATTGACGCTTGTTGCTTATTGACGACCTGTGTGGTGTCGTGGTTTTGCCGGTCAACCCTTTGAAGGGTCCTGGGTTCGATTCCCGGCGGGCAGAAATTTAAATGATGAATTTGTATTTCTGTTCTCGGCATTGGTATTCGTGTAACCGTTCGTTCGTTTGTGTGTCCATGGCCGCCACGACACAGGGAACCCTACGGTGGGGCTGTGAGTGAGAACGTCCTTTCAAGATAAGACTACTGTAAAATCTAATGACATAAAGAAAATTATGAGAAAGGATATTCTGTAAAAGTTTTATTATTATCTGCCAAAAAATTTAAGATGTTCAGCAAATTTGCTGCACAACACACTAGTAACAAAGTAATTTACTTTGTCTAAACTAAACATTTAAAGATATTTTAGATATAAATGTATTGTTTTGTTGATTCTTGTATTATTGCGGCCTTGATTTGGGCGAATAAATTCTTTCTTTCTTTAAAAATTGTAATGTATTTCACTAGTCTATGGCCATGTATCTTGAAAGTTGGTATCGGGCCCGTAACTTCTTACGGGCAATAACATGAAGGCATCTCCCGCGGGACAGTCCGGCCAGCTGAGCCCGGCTGGACCCGCCTTGCTTCAATTGGTTCGAAATCCGAACTGTACACTAAAATAGAATAAATAATTGAATCGATTCCTATGGATTTTCAAGTATATATACATAGTACCTAATAGATACTGCTATTGTCTTTGACTTTTTTCACCTTTCTATTTGGATTTAGGGTTTTTAAAACAATTTTGAGGATAAACTAATAAGCATATCGTTGTATTAATAACGATGCTCTCGTCGCAAATATCTTTAGAATTTTCAATATTCGAAATTGAATAACAGTAGGTAGAATAGTCCAATTTTCATAGCGCGCGGAACGACTGCAAAAATTGAGCGCAGCAGAAAATATACTTGGAATTACAAACATTAGGAACTGCTAGTATTTCTTGTAGCGTTAAGCATTTAGTACACACGGAGGTAGCCTGGCGCGGCGCCAGCATCACTGCAAATTGAATACGCTCGCCTCTCTATAATGCCGTAAAAAATCGCGATCGCACCGCCCCCTGACGAGAGTATTATTTCGCCTTTATTTATGGCCTTTTTAAACTTTTTGTACTTTTTCAGCAACAGAGTGCTGTGCGAGCGCCAGTTAATTTGTCCGTTAATCAAGATTAAACGCTGAAGTATCTGGTACAAATTTTATCAGTTGATCGTTCCGTACAGGTCGGAAAATAAGGTTGTGAGGGTAAGAAGTAATTTTATATAAGGCTACTTTCATAAAAATACAATAATAATTAATGAATTAAGCGTGGATTTGTTTAGTTTCATATTGAAGAAGTTATTAGCTAAAAATGCTCAGGGTAGGTACTTAAATCTTTAAAAGTCGACATAAGGTGGGTTGATATTTAGTTATGTGAAAATTGAACCATGTTGATCGCTTTCTCGTTAATCGAGGATTTGATACTGAATAAATGAAAATATAAATGATAATTATTATCCATAGAGGAAACCAGATACGTGTACCGTGTATTCGTTAGTGCTAATGGCACAGACCTGCAACACATTTTTGTAGAGCGAGTCATATAGTTTTGAGTGGAGCGTTACTATTGATGTAAATTCAATTTGGTATAACGATAGCATTACAAAATACAGTTTCCAGAATATACTTCTGAAGATACATTGTTTGGAGCGGCGCGAGCGAGCGGCCGGCGCTGGTTTATCGAACGCGAGGAGCGCTGCCAAGACGCATAACGACTGCTGCGAAATAAAACGTTTGGCAATTCTGTTTGCACTTGGAATTGGACAAAGATTATTTCCAGTTCAATCTAGATATAAAAGAATCTATTTCTATACATATTGTATAACACAGTGACTTTCACAATAAAGTAGGGAAATAGGTCCCCATCAGTAATAAGCCAATGAAGAATTCACGTACATGTCCAGTATGGTGATTGAATGTAGGGAGCTGTGAAACTAGAGGCTTGAGCAGACTTCTAAGAAATTCTTTAGATATAGATTGGTTTTATTTGCAAGAATAAAGATTTACAAGTGATCTTCTTATTCTATCATCAAGACAGACAGTCCAAGTAATTTGTAAGTACACGGTTAAGACAAAAAATATATATAACACCCAAACGGGCAATATCTAGCCAACTATTTGTGTTAATTAAAAGCATAAAGCAAAGTAAAAATTAACAAAGGTTTTATAATATTCCGCTTCAATCCGCTGGAAACGGACTGTTTGAACGAATTTCATCACGAACGTAAAGCGACCGCGCCGGTATTAATGAAAATCTGAAAAGATTTTACGAATTATTAAACGCTCAAATATTAAAACTTCATTTTAATTAAGTAGGAATGCTACAGAAACTGATTTATTAGTATTACTTATAACGTTAAGTACTACTTCTATAAAGATTTTGCGTTTGTTATTATTTATTGGACTTTTAAAACGATTCAATGGATATAAACTGAGTTAACCCGCCAAGAAGAAGTCGAAATAGAAACTAGAAGGTGAATAATCTTCTGTGAAAGCTGGTCGCAATTGTGCCAATGTGAAAGAGTTTTTTTAAACGTATTTATAATTAAATGTCAAAACCATTTGACCTCATAGAAATATGAAGGTTGAAGGATACAAGTTGTATTAGAGTTAAAGAGTTTTATAATATTTAAATTTAACTTCTATTCTGTTATCTACATTAGGTTTTTGAAGAAAGTGTTTATAATTTAGATTTTTTTTATAAATATTTTATTTTCATAAATACGACTAGATTAACTCAAGTGTATTATTCGGTATGCCCGACTAATAACAGCCTGAGACCCAACCGGCTAGTCCTATGCTAGCCGGTTGATCCCGTAAATTTGACTTAGGTAAATACATTCATTTTAATTAAAATAGGAGAATGTAAAGTCAATCACATAATCTTTAATGATTGGAATATTACTTGAATATAAAGAAAGACAAAATATCTAGTGCAAGATGCGAGAAGGAATATTATTTCAGTATATAACACATCGAAAGGCGAAGCGGCCCGGGGGAAATCTGGAACTGCCGCTGAATGCGTAACGAAGTCAGCGCGGGACCGCGCGGCCGGCCGCTACGTCGCGCCTACGCGGGCTCCACACGCTCTACACTCTACACTGTATGCTACCAGTATAGTCTGAGACTCTACATTTCGTTCTCACAAAATTTGAACTAAAACACAAAATTATCATGTCATATATCATAGTCGTATGTCATATTGATTTACTATTGCGTTGAATTTACCAATGAGAATTATTGAAACGAACCGGAGCGTTCTCCAAAATTTGATTTGACTATTCGGCTTATTCTTTATGTCAAGTTCAGTACCACTAATAGTTAAGCAGTTAAGTAATTCAGTTTGGACGCTTGTTGCAGCGGGGAGGCTTGTTTCACAAACTCGTTAGGAGACGGGGAGCATTAACATATCTCCACTGGCCGCTGGCGCCGCCACTCGTGCACCCTCATCTCGCACAGCGATTACATTCTTTACTTTAAACGATTTAAACTTTTTTAACACTAAAATTTACTAGTATCCAACGAGCACGCAGGCTGACTAATGATAAGTAATTCAATCCCTTGAATGATAAATGTGAGTTACATTCACTAAAATAACTAAATTTATTCAATTTAAATATTATTGTCATTAAAATTCAGATTTTTTGCAGTTAATACTTAGATTTTATAATTGAAAGCACTGTTTAAATATTACAGTCTGTATTTGTCACCGTTTCCTTCTATTTATACTCGTAGAGTAGAGCTGCAATATTGGTGCCGCTTCGCCGCGCAGTATTTGCAATATAAACACTGTAGTTCATTTAGTTCCTCACTATGCTACGGAGCCTTTACAGCAAATCCCATTATATTTTTTGCACAATGACGTCACGGTCACTTTCAGAATTTGAAATGCAATGCTTGATATTATGGTAATAAGTAAATCATATCCACCTTTAGGAGTTATTACATTGTCATGTTTACTTTTTAATGGTATCAATGCATGTACTCGTACTTCATCTCTTTCCTTTATTAGTTGTGATTTGAGCGAAGATAATTTACACATTGTATCATTCAGTGGCAGATGTTGATTTTCCGTTTGAAGAGTACATCACTTCCAATAAATAGGGGGGTACGTTGGCCGTAAGGCCGGGCCCTGCGAAACCCATTACAACCATTTTGCTATAATTGATTTTATTAGGCAGTGTTGATATCGAAACAGTGTGAATATCAACTTTGGATAGAGTTGAATGGGTTGCGCGTTTTACGTTCTGGTGTCGTTCAGTCGCCAATTTAGTAACAAAAGCCTAGACAGCAGTTGGATTAAAATGCGAATAAATTAAGCGGTATGCGTGCGGGAAAATCACCGAGCAGCGACCCGTTCCCCTAACTATGTAATGTTAACTTCAACTCCCAGTAAGTGTAGTAGGTATGTAGTTGCATAAGAGAGAAAAGTAGCTATGGACTATGGATGGTGGCTATCGTAGAGTTAGTGAGCTTCTAAAACTTTGAGGTAGAGATTGAAATCAAATGAGATAATAGCAAATTTTAATGGCACCACAAAACATTTATCAAATTATCACAATTCAAAAGAAAATATTAATTGCATTGTTTAAATCGTAGACGTGTTCGAACAGCTCGATGGACATTGTAAAAAAGAATCCAAATCGTTTACCCTTGTGTCGAAAAATCATTGGACACACAAAACGATTGTTTGTAAAATTAACATGCCGGTTGAAATATTTTTCATTCAATTAAAATGTTACATACTCGTAGGTACAAAGGACTCGTTATGCTCTTTGATGGACAAACTGTGAATAAGGTTTTGTATACATGATATTTGCTCATTCGTTCACTGTCATCGTCATCATCATCACCCCTACCCTGGTTACCACCATCGTTACCTTGCCGTTCCTCTAAGAGGTTAACTCAAACGTTAGTTCCAAATCCTGTTTAGGTATTTTGAGAACGATGTAAAAAAGAAATAGTAAAATGTGAATCTGGTCGAGAGTAAAATTAAGTCGATCCCGTCCTATATTAACCTTAACAAGAACTTAACACACCAATATAAAATGTACTAATATTGCTTTGGAGGAATCTACTTTTCTTTGGGTATCTTTGGGTGAAAAAATACTGTGTCGACTCTTGAACATTCTTTGAAGACGAAAGGCTGCTTCGGACAACAATGCTCTTTTGACTTAAGCCTCTTTGAAATGCTCTTTTACTTTTGAAGTTATGAGCTAAAGTGCTCACAACAAGGGATTCAAAGTAAGTATGTACCAGTATACCTACAAATACAACATTTTAATAAAAATAAAGTGACATTTTAAATGTATCCTTTGTACTAAGTTATCAATCTACTACAGTATATTCGATTAAAATTAAAATTACTCAACAAAGCTTTATCTACATATATTGGTTAGAGTGCTTATTGAAGCGCTAGCAAATTTTATAATGGGTTCCGATATATCGAATTTACAGAGCGCTTTACTACATAGGAAGATAATTTTGGTGTTAAATGAAGTTCCGTCCATTATGCTCATTATTACCTGGTTTTTTCACATTAAATGCCTTTTATTTCTTATTTTAGTGCTTCTAAAAGGAACTATATGAAAACGAAAATATCTGAAGTCTTATTTTGTCTCTTGATGCTCTTTTCTTTACAATATATAGGTAGGTATATAAATTCAAAGTTGAGAGTGAGAATAGATAAAGGTATTCGGGTTATAAATTGATTTTACATTCCAAAAAACAAACAAAAAACGTTATAAATAATAATAATAATAATATATTCATAGGAAGCTTTTCCATTACAAGACGGAATGTCTAAAGGCAAAATAACATACTTTGCTCTCCTGCTCGTACCTCCAGCACCTCCACGGGTTGTCACACGAGGGTAACTTAATTTAACTTGAATAAAATATACGAAGAGCGCGAATGGAATATCAGAATATTCCCTGAAATTATGTTCCAAAGTTAAATTGAATTGTGTGAATTGTGTGTGATAAGAGAATTACACACTCATTTGAGTCCCAGTCACGTGGCGACGAGTATTAGATTACATTTGCCAGTAATCGTATTGTTGTAAGACAGCTGCGATACAATTGTACAATTTGCGATTCAATAGCGATGTTGTAACAGGATAGTTGCGGAATAATTAATGCATCGAGCTTTGGGAGGTACGAAGTTCGGCGTGTTCATTAGAAGTTTGCTTATTGAGGCTCCGGCAAGGTACACCTATGTTTGCATACGTTATCTTTTGAGAACGTGTTTTGCTTGTTGAAAAGCAGGCGGTAGATTTGTAAGACTTGTAAGGGTGGTAAAGGTTAATAAACTTAACTTGTTACTAACTTATAACACTGAATACGGTATTATCATCTGAATTGCTAATCCTATCTAGGTAGACTTAAGAATTTTGAACCAAGTCTACTTACAATTCGATGACTGACAAATACGGAGACTGGCTGTTCAAACTTTTATGTTGTGACTATAACATTTGAGAGGGTTTCAAATAAGATGTTTCTGAAAATTTCCCAACTGAAACACAACAACCGACATGGACAATTGGGCATCAGTGATATCTGCCCGGCCGAACTGTGCAAGTTCTACTGACACTCGTATTAGGTATCTATCAAATACGGCAATAAATAACGAACAGATAACTAAAACAATTAACAAATAATTTTATAAAATAAACACGAATCGTTCGTTAACTGGAATGCTTTGAAAGCAATTTCCCTTTGTACTATTTACATTGAGATACGGTGTAAAGTGCTTCACAATAGAAATGCTAAAGTGAGGCAACTCAAAAGCAACTCTGAACGTTCACGATGGTGACCATATACTTGTTATTGGCAGTCTTCAATATAAATAGAATTTAATAAATCGTCTGCGGTCTGGAACGTAATCCTTTACGCAGTTTGTTAACTCCGAATGCAATAAAATTCAATATGGCGATTCAGATGGATATAATCCATATCGTCATCAAAACGAACAGAAAAAATATTACTTCCATTACATTGTTTAAGTTGAATCTAAATAATTTGTCATTTTAAGTCGTCTTGGTATTTGTAGTAGTAGTAAAAGTCTTTTAAATAAATTTGCAGTCTTAGTATTAAAAGATGTCGCAATACTCGGTTCAAAGGGACTAACTCAAGCTAAGAGCATGGTCTTAATACCTAAGCAGAACGTTATAAAAATATTGTTTGCGGTACAGCACACAATAATGTATGGAAATGGTATAAGCACATGGTAATAACACTAATAACGACCTAAGCAGCATTGAAACACGCTTGCATAAGTCAGTTAGAGCTTGCAACGCGTGCCACCTTTATAACTCGCCGGCGAGCGCCCCTCTCGCGCTTGGCATTCCGGGAATACTGCCCACCAACAACTTGTTTACAAATAACCACTGGGAACCAACTACATAGTAAATGTACTAGAACTATGTTTTCACCATACATTAAGTACCTACATATTTTAGCATATTGTACCGCATAATAATGCTTAACGCTGCACACTCACAGGGGCTGTGTGTGCACACTAGAATTCCCTGTCATGAGTGCCATGACCTCACACAAACACAATCACACTAATAGGAATCTATGTTTATTTTTGTTCATTTAAATTTCTGCCTTTCCGGGAATCTAACCCAGGACTAATTAAAAATTGAATTATGTATTAGATACAATTTCTGTCACGTTTACCTACAGTGTTGCACGCACGATAGTTTTACTTAATCCAAACTTATGGTAATCGAATACAAAATATTGGGAATTCATATAAAGCAGACTGCAGCCAAACTATAGGCAGATGTATTTCGCATTGGAGTAGCACACTGTTCAAGTTGAGCCGCCTTATTATAAGTTAGTCCTCGCAGTGAACGCCACTTGCGCCACTGGCCCCGCGCTGGCTGCAGTCGATCTCCTATTTACATTATAGAAAGCGGTTCTGAATTGTATTTTAATAATACAGTTAATAGTTTCAAGTTGTTTGAATTAGTTTTTGTGAACGTTGTAACAATCAATTTTCAACTGACTTTAAAAAATCAAGAGTTTTAATTTTTTCTTATGTTTGTCACCTTCGACTGGGTGAACAGATTTTGATAAAACATACTACAAATTTCCTTGATTATGATTGACGCTTTTATTTCATCGGTACTTACTTACATTTTAAAAATAATTTGTTCTTAAATATACAAAATGCTTAAAATTCAAATATATCTTTAATAAACCGAGGCCGACCTAGGCGACCACTTGCTCATTACAACAGTATAGGTATTGCGACTAAAATATAAATGTCTAGTCTAGTTTTAATACCAGCAACAAGGAAAGCGATCAAATGACACCACTTTACGTTAAGGACGTGTCTAATTGAGCTATTAGCCGCTGGCGGCGCGGCGGCTGTGTGGCGGCGGTACGGCGGCGGCGCTGAGCGGCGATCATAGCAAGGGACCAAGTTTTATTGGCCGACTGATTGCTACCACACCTAGTTTACTAAGAGTTTAATCGATTTTGTTATTTCAAGTTGACTTCACAAGCGAAATAATAATAATAACAAATACGAGAACTGGCATTTTGAGAAATTTTAATTCTTAGTTATTTTCAATAACATCGCTTCATTTTATTACACAGTTGTATAATGCACGAAAGACAAGCAGATAGACAGACAGACATCATTAAACTTTATGTATCTATAGATTTTGATTTCAACCGTACGTACATACGTGTCATTTAAAAATATTTATAGCATTGAAGGATTAACAAACGAATTAACTAACATACAGCACCCTAATGTAAGCTGCGGTTCCACTGAGGCGGAGCAGAGCAGAGCGGAGAAGAGCTGTGCCGCGATTCACCAATCACATTTCTCCACTCCGCTTCAATGGAAACAGCATTGGCCGAGTGGAGCGGAATTGTTTAAAATATCGGGAAAACAGGCTAGATTAGACTAGCACCGAGAGAGCTCGGCTCTCACGCACCAGGCGATGCGAATAGGCAAAGCAGCTGCTTTGCCTATTCGAATAGCCGGATCCGCATTCGCATCATCGGGGTGAAGCGGAGCTCCGCTTCACCCTCCTTCGTTTCAGTGGAAATAAATACCTCTTTTCACAGCTCAGCCCCGCTCCGCATCACTCCACTCCGCCTCAGTGGAACCGCAGCCTTAAGTAGGTTCTTAACTCGTATATCTAACTACATGTATTTTATCTACTAAAGTCAAAATCAAAAATGTTTATTTATTATAAGGTGTTGAAATACGCTTATAATGAAATACAAATAAATAAACTAGTTCAACAGCTTTAGGCTTTAAAAATAAAAGTAACGTATTACTCGATTTGTAATTAGTCAGAACATTGCATGACGCTGCCTATCTACTCGTAGGTACTGTATTGTCCATGCTCATCACAATTTAATTTTCCTAGAAAACAAAAATGCTACCTTTATATTAAGTTTAATTTTTCATTATTACAAAACAGTTTGTAGAAGCAAAAGTACCTGAAATAAAGCCGGTACTACGTGGAAACTGTTCAGCTGGAAAACAGAATTCTGGAAAACACGTATTATGCATTACAATTGCTATAACGTTAGTTGTAAGCGCACACATGTACGCGCTGGGAAGGCTAAGTACAGATAACTAATTAAGTAACTGCAAGTGAGTCGCGCTTAGTCTTGTACCCCCCCCCCTCCCCCTCCGCTAAGCCTAAGAGGCGAGGAGGTGCTACAAGAACCCCCTCACAAAAGCCCCTGTCTTCAAGTTACAAGTAAAATTCTGCCGTTTTCTTGCACCAACTCAGCGGATGAATTTTAGTAGTTTCGAATTGAAAACGTATCTCTGAACTGAGACGACGATATTCATTCGCGCTGCCGAGAGAAGCAATTAAAGAAATGTTGCGACTAAATTAGTGTGATTGTTGTTTCATTTCGTTTGGGGAATTTCAGTCGATTGAGGAAGTCTGAAAGTCTGTTAAACGATTCCCTCAAATACATATAGGTAAGCAAATCTCTATAGACTTACAAACGACATACAAAGAACTTCTTAATAGAATACTTCTATTAAACTTCAAACAGAAATGATTTTTATAGGACCATATCTATATTATAGTTAAAGTTTTCAAACAAAAATGTAAAATATTTTTCAATTATTAGTTGAAATGGAATGGAATATTTGTATCGCAAACAGCGTTCTGTTGATGATTGTGTTTTGTTCGATGCAAAATAATTTTGGAGCATCCAAGCGCGCCGTATTAACCGGAGTACATTTTTGAATGCGAATTTACTTTAGCTCATCGAACTTGTGAAACATTCCATATCTGTGTTCTGATTTAGTTAGTATGTAGAGTGGCGTCATCCCAAACTGTTGTATAATAATACGGGCAACAAATTTCGGTTTTTATTTTTAACTGCTTCAATAAGAGGAGATTCTGAATTTGTTCATTTTTTGTATTTTTTTGTTGCATTGTATGATGTCACATGAATTGATTTTGATAATTGTTTTTAAGTCGTGTTCATTTATCAAACATTGCATGCTATAACCAATCCGTATTAGAGCAGCGTGGTGAGATCCTCCAGGCATTCTTCTGTTGTAAGAAGACTGTGCCCAGCAGTGGGCCACAAAGAGGCAGGTTGAAAGGTAGGCAGTTTACTTATAAAGTTATCAAGTCAATCGTATATCTTCGTACTTGCTCCGCTCGCTCGAGAGCACAAGGCTTTGAGCCGCACATCGTCAAAGCCAACGGGCAGAACGAAACAAAATATTCCGCAGAATGTTCCGACAAATCGACAAATCGACGCTTGGATTCACAGCTAGCGAAGCGGACGAACCACTGTGGAGTGGCTACACATTGAGGATCGTACAGAGGTGAACACAAAGAAATATAGTTGCCAACTGAAAATTATTTAAACTAAGTTGCATTGAAGGTATTCCAAGTGCTAATTGTAATTATTGCACCCTTACCCCGTTGACATCATAATTTATTACAGTACACGCAATCAAGCTTCGAAAAGAGAATCTTAACCAACTTAGAAACATAAAGTTTGCCCTCATTATCCACCGTGAAGCAAATCTTGTGGCAAGTACTTGTGTTTCGGGTGGGGAGCGTTGCTGCCGGACACACTATATTTGAGGCGACCATCTCAGTTCTCTCCTATTAGAGGTTGGACGTGGGTATCCATGGGTTGCAGTGACTACTTAAGGGTTCATGTGTAGTCAAATTTAGTTGTTTAAGCAACTTTTTACAGCTATCGACACGCTCTGGAACGTAAAGAAAAATAACCAATAAACTTCATAATTGTTCTAAGAGCCAATTTGCTACTCATAAAAAAATTACTAACAATGTTACATATATACGAGTACATATAGCACGCACACCCGACTACACTACACTGTGTAATCGCACAGGATACGCGATAACACATATTACAATAAGGAAAACGTTAAACCGTATTGTAACTCGCGCTGTTATGAAAAACACAAGTTTTAATGAGCGAGCAATTTTCGTATTAAATATTCAGCAGACCACACGAAGGGCGAACAATTAATTTTATATTCTGAACGTGTAACATAATAATACGGTCAAAGTTATAACCACGTCACAATCTTTTGTTTTAAATATTTTTGTTGAAAACATTCGGTCGGTAAAACGCAAAATACATCCATGTTAAAAACCTTCGGTATTCAGCATTAAAACATAATTCATTATACACTAACTCATGCCCATGATTTCGTCTGCGTGTTCAAAATTAGCTTTAGAGAGGAATAAAAAGTAGGTGCTGTGGGCTTTTGTAAAAATATGCGGGAGAAGTTTAGATAAGAACCAACAATTATTTTGTAACTGCTTTATTGCTTTTAGCTAAAATCGAACAGCAGCGAATATTTTTTTGCAGATCTTTTACTCGTAGCTCTACTAATTTTTAGACGAAACAAAAATAAAATTAATGACCGGAGTTCTCAATTTACTTACCTAACTTGAATTGATGTCAATGCTCACAATAAATGTGAGACAACAATAGGTAAAATAAATGGCGGGTCTCAAGACAGTAGTGCGGCCACTTACATCCGGCGAGCGGTGATGTACGGTTATTGCGTCCACATTATCATTAACAAAATCTTTTATACTAAAATGAAATACTCCGCCAGGGTTGGCCCGCTACATATTTCTCGAGAACATTCCAAATTTAGCGAAGCAGCGGCCAGCGAAAATATCGTACAAGAAATGAAACGATAAAATATCGTCCTTCCGGTTGCAACTTCGCTAGATTCGAACGCTATTTTATTTATGTATCTACTACGAAGACTATTTATATTGAAAAATTTCACGTATTTCTAGATTTTTGACAAAGTCTATCGAATTTCGAATATTTTACTGAAAAAAAATACAAATTAGGAAATGTTTCTGCAGTTCACTTAAATGCCTCTTTTTGTTTACGTTGTCGTTATGTATTCATAATGAATGTTTCAGAAATATTACACAATTTGTTCATAATTTAGAAGGGCTCTTGTTATAGCGACACACTCAACGTTGAATCAGACTTTGGCAAAACCACAGTACGTACTCGTATGTAGTGCTACGTCTTGTAGATGCTACGATATATAGTTGTAGAGCTTCTACGCCGTAGCTTTTTTAAATACCGGGTCATAATTAAGGTATGTGCATAACTAATTTTCAAGACTTCAAAAAGGTGGAGGTTTTCAATTCGAATGTATTTTTTTAATGTTACCTCATAACTTTCGACTGGGTGAACGGATTTTGATGATTCTTTTTTATTTGAAAGCTGTTGTTCGTGTTTGGTCCCATTTCAAATTGGTCCAGTTCTGAGTCAGAACTTCTGACTCTTTGTCAGATTCATGAGAAAACCATATAAGTCGTAAAATTGCAAATTTGCATAAGATAAGTGCGCGAAAGTTTTCGGAACGCGAG
>DWQL01000609.1:0-14247 GCA_018231265.1 Noctuana haematospila | reverse complement strand
TGTATGTGTCCATGGCACCCACGACACAGGGAATCCTAATGTGGGGCTGTGAGTGTGAAGCGTTATTTATTTATTTATTATTTATAATTTAAGGAAATAATAAGACACTATGATTAAAATTAACATTTATCACTGTTTGCTAGTAGGTCATGGCCATTTAATACACCTTCATGATCCTGAAACAGTACCTATATATACTCGTTACTACTTATAATTTCAGAGACGTTTCAAAGCTGAAACGAAAACGCAGAGCTGGTTGTGGCAGTATCCTTGAACATTACCACATAACGATCAAGCCAAAACTCTTTAAGAGTAACTCCCTCTCTGACCTTACAAATATCAGTGACTCTAGTGAGTAATGAGTGCCGACACTTAGTACGTCTGTTTCCTTTTCTTATCTGTCACTGTCTGGAAAGTACGTGGTGGAGTTTATCGGCTTCGATAAAATCGTTTACCCGACAACTGCTTACGATTTTTCCAAAACTGATTGCAATTACAGTACAATAAAGTTTAATGGCATCTGGTCTCTTAGGTATAGGTATAGTTTAAATGTTGATATTTCGAGTACAAATCCTTCGTCGTCACTATATTAGGTGTTTGATTTAGAAATAGAAATAAATATTATCTAGTTTGACCTGAAGTGTACTTTTTTAACAATCTGACAAATTTGTTACGTTTCACAACATTCGCTAATAAATGGCTTCACTTCATCAGATTTATTTAAATGAAATCCAATTTTGTCCCACAATCGGAGTCTAAAAAAATTATTGTGCCCGTTGCAGCTTATGACTTTCTTCACAACCATAACAGTTTATTGTATGGTGTAAATTTAAAATCATTTTATGAAAGCTCTGGCGATACCACAGAGGCAAGATACTACGGTGAATATTTACACCAAACACCATTCATGTCGTGGAGCTTTAAAGGGAAGTAAGTTGCGAGTAGATTCTAGTCTGACAAAGACCATTTACTTTTGAACATTCTTAACAACAATATTGTAACAGCTAAATATTGATTATAAAATGTCAGTTTAACAATTATCTGTATATCCTTGAATCCATTTTCTTCTTCCTAATTCCTATTCCTTCATAATTGCTGATCTTTCATAAATTAAAAGCAATAAATATTTTTCACATAAATATAGAGCTTGCCTTCACCTCTCTTATTAATTTATTTTATCTTATTTTTTGTGTCCTAGAAAACAGAAGAAAAATAAGAAAATGCCATCAGAAAAACACTCTTCTAAATACGCAACTGATTACATACATCAATACGACATAGATAATAATACGTCTTCCTACATCGAAGAGACGAGGTTAGTGCAGTGTTTATTGAAAAATTTAATTGAACTAATGCTAACTACTACATTATACTTGCGACCAACTGATTCTTACTAAATTTTCAGCATCTGCAGTGGTGATGTTAATAGTAAGGATAAGCTTACTTCCTTTCCCTTTGAATCCACACCTAGTGGTAATCTCAAAGTTCAGTCAAATCAGGTACAGATGCTTGTTTATTTTTAAGCCTTAACATTCAAATAGGTTTTTGATTCATTACATAGGTCAAAGCAGTATTTAAGGGAGGGGGTTTACTAAAGGGGTCGCCGAAGAAAGCTACGAGATTTATACTTCTTCTAAAGCTATGGTAGAGTCAATAACAACTGTCATTCAATACTTAATACTAAAGTACAAAATATTTTTTTTTCATTATAGGTAGTTTTCCAATCAGCAACAGTTGGTGTCCTTTTAGCTGATCCAACACAAGCCAAAGTGAAAGTTGAAATTGAAGGAAATACAAATGAAGCTAACAACATTCCGGATTTAAATATTGTTGGTACCAAACTGTTAATAGATACTTACGAGGTAATATTTATACAGGTATTCCCGTGATAAGCAAACAAATATAATTTATATCGTATACATTGTTAGCAGGAAGACACTGATTCTGAATCACAGATTCAATACGAACGTAGAGAGGTTACTCACACTTCACATGAAAAAAATATTTATCATAATAGAAGTGCAAATTCCAAATTGGCGGGCCAGGGAGAAGAAAAAGAACAAAATCTTTGTAGCCTAGGTTACTCTAATGCAGAACCAGTAGACTGGACAAGAGTACAAGTACCAAAAAAGCAGGATTTGTTTCAAGAATTTTATCGTAGAGTACACAATCATATGTACGATCGAAAGACATTCATTATAAACTTCAGTAAAAGTAGATTTTTAAAGATTAGAAGATTATTTGAAATTTAAAGATAAAATTATTATAATTTTATGCAAATACAAAAAAATATATTATTATGATTATGCATCCTCATTAGCTACTGCTTTTATGTGAAAAAATACTAGTAAATGTAGAGTCTTTTCTGTAAAACGATCTTCAAGTAATTTCCTTTCAATTTTAGACATACGGATACTGTAATTCGCATCGGTCGAGAGGAGTTCTGTTGCCACCGTATGGTACTTCAAATTTATTCTTCATTTTTTGAAGTGAATTGTCGGCGAGAGATCGAGCTGCCGATTGTAAGTATCGGCTTGTTACGTATAGTATATAACTATTTAATGCTATTTAGAGCATTTTTGGTACCCCACGAATAGCAACTTAGTTTTAATTTGGACGTCTGCAAGAGATATTTTTGATTAACCAGGATTCTCAAATTTTGGGTAAAGCCATAATGTCTCAATCACACCATACTGAGGAGCAGCAAAGTAGAATAGAATAGAATAAATATTTATTTAATTTAATTAAACAGTAAACATCTAAGTATACAGTAAGCAAATTCTGCTATTATAGAAATACTTGCTAGCGGTGGTGCCTTTGCAAATAAAATCCTATTGTTGGATCTTTAGTGTAACCGCTTTTTACTTGGATTTTGGACATTATTTTTCACGTAATAATGAATTTTAGGAAAATGTCACACCAGACGCTTTTCGTACGATCTATGAGTGGATGATATTTAGCAGTCAAGACAGCTGTAAATCTTTAAGACGAGATAACGTACTTGACTTGTTTTGTGCCGCACAGTACCTCGCTATAAAAGGTAACAATACAAAATAGTCTAACTTTAAATATACAAAAAAACATACAAATAGTCGCAGGACTTTCGTCATATTTAATTAGTACGAAAAATAAACATTTTTGACTTTATGCATGGTAGTGTATTTTTGGTAGTATTCTATGTATTTCAGTGACACACACAAAAAGATATAGATACATAGATACACATGTCAAATTTACAACATCCGTTTTTGCGTCTGAAAAAGAAATTTTATTTTATTTTGTTCATTATGCATATTCCGAGCATTATGCAAATACAAAATTAAATCCCTTGTCAATATGGGTTAGTTATTCTTCTCATTCATAATAAATTGATATTTTTTCAAGATAGATTTAGAAGATCAATGCTGGTCGTTTATCGCTAATGAGAGCCTTTTCACTGAAGACACGGCCTTTGCTCTATTCAGGGAAGCTAGGGCTAAAGATGTAACCGTTGTTATGGATTTAATGGTAAGAAATAATTTTATTCTTGCTTCATTACAAGGATATCAAGTAGGTATAGATCTTATAGAACATAATTATATTTGTAAAAATAAATGGAAGTCATTTAGTGACGAGGATTTTATCATCTCATAGCTACCTATTGTATTGACTACTGACTAGAAATCGTATTGTAGGTACCCAGAATAATGAGATTCTTTTTGCCACTGGTAGCGTCTAAGGATTTTCTCGAGTTGGAATTAGAAGAACTTCTGATATTTCTGAAGTCGAACTATATTTGCGTTACAAGGTATCAATAAGTATAATATATAATGTATTTTTTTTAATTCCGTAAGTAGGTATTTACTCTGTTTTAACTCTCTGTCCATAAGCCGTGACTTTCTGCTTATGAATTAATAGTTATCCCACAGATTTACAAAGAGATGTAATAACAATTATTTTTAATCATTGCTAAGATACCCTATTAACTGATATATCAAATATGATATATGTACGTTCTGCAATAACTAACGTACCGAAACTAACGTACCGTATTTAAAGAAAATTAGCAGCAAAGATTATATTATAATATGTCATGTTTCTTGATCAGCCAGTACCTTAATCAGCGTCTTCGTTGCTTATATGTAGGTACATTTAAAATACTTTACGATACAAAATATTCGCGTGTTTGTTAAATAAAAGTTTGACTTGTGTATTACAGTATTTAGTGTTACACCAAAGTTAAAAGCTGTAATCCGACCGATTTCCTTTAAAATAAGATAAAAGAAACGACGGCGTATTCTTATCAGATACTTCAAAATGAGGTGTAGCTGATATCTTACAATAATAATCTATTATTTGCCATTAATATTTCTTTAACTTATCATTGTGAGACTAATATTATTTTTCAGTGATACAGACTTACTGAAAAGTTATAAGTCGATATGCAATTATTTAGGCGTAGTTAGGTACATTTAAAAACTTTAACCCAACCGACCATACCAAGGTGTGACTGGATCTATAAATTAATAGCAAAGGCAAAACAATTCTGCCCTTAACAATGTTTTCTTAGAGTATGAAATTTGTCATAGTTTAAGTTTTTAAGGAGAAGAATTACAGACCGCTAAAATATGGTTGAATATAAAGGATCCATTCATCAGCCTTTGGAGACCCACTGCGGGACGTAGGCCAACCCTAAGTAATATAAAGATTTTTGAATACATTTTAATCCCATGATTATATAATCAAAATTCCTAATCCCTAGTGAGATTGAAGTGCTAATGGCTGGTGTGCGCTGGCTTCACGGTGACTGGCCGTCTCGTAGCCGTCACACCATAGATGTGATGCGTTGCGTTCGCTTCGGTCTCATCTCACCCTGGCAGCTGGTCGACATCAAGCGGAATCCTGACAATGCTGAGATACTGGAGATCGTAAACGAACCAGAGGTGCAACAAATGGTTGACGATGGCTTGGCGTAAGTGTTTAATCTGCTTGTCACATAGCTATTTTGTGTTACTGTCGACATTGTCGACGCATTGTCTGGGTATAAATGATGAGAAATACGTTGCCACGACTATTCGTATCGAAAGTAGATTCATATAAAAAATAGCAATAAATCAAATTACTTTCAAACTGCTACGAAACACCTCACCTTATTTTTTTCTCGACTGCGTTTTAAAAGTTAAATTAATTTTTATAAGTCTATCTATCAACTACAAAAGTATAATAATAAATTAATACATACGCACTAAAGAATACAAAACGAAACTTTTTTATAGAGGTTTATTGTACTTATATATCAATTGGTTTAATTAATGCAATAAAATGAGTCAAAGATTGTCATATTCGTAGTAAACATTTAAAAGAATTGCTATTTGACTAATCTAGATTTTTTTTTAAATTGCAAACATTTTCCGAAAATAACCAGACCACCTGAGCTAAACCAGGCAAAGATCCAGATTATCTTAGAACATTCATTGAGATATAAACAAATCCCCTTACTAATTTATTATAGGCACTCACCTAATGCTGATACATTAAATTCTCCAACCAACTGTGTAGTTTATTACAAACATTGGATTGAATTTGCTACTACTTCAAAGTCAAAGTATTTTTATTTTTGTTTCAATGTAGATATGTAGGTACCTACTTATACCAAAAATGTTTCTCATGCCAATGTTTCTTTATTTCGTTTTATTCTGGTGTGTTTAGTTGACTACGTTATTTACATATAATACTTTAACGATTAACGTCTTTATAGGTACGTCATAATCAAATACTGGTACGGAAACAATTCTAATAATTATTGTCACTGGATCAATGTACTTGATCTCACTGAACCTGCCGAGAGGAATTGGATCGGCGAAGAAAAGGTTCATTATATATTTACAGTATTATTAAGAAATATGATTTATTACTAACTAACTTTGTTTAGCGCTAAATTATGCTTGCTGCCGTTTGTCCATTACAGAACCATGTTACTTACCAAGAATTTCTTAAATATTTAGAACAATTCATTTTACCGAAGGACCAAATGTATCAACAAATGGCGATGACGCAGTCCCCCAGGCGGAATGATGACAATGTGCACGGTAAATGTGGGAGCTATTGAGAAAATTTCACTTTTATACAATAAAACGCTTGTAAAGTGAAGGATGATTTTAGGGGATGTTACCAATTAAATTGTTCGCGATGCCTTATTTGCATAGAGCAGAATGTATTATCATAAGAGGTAAATTACAAAGACAATAGGTATTATTCCCTGAAAATCTAAATCAAAATGGGTACATTTTTTTAAGGACACCTTATTTCGAATAGACTTTTACAAGTGCATATTTTGTACCTAATGTATTTTAAGTACATAATTCATTTGGATGACATTTGAAATTCGTAAACTGCATACTACATAATATTACTATAACTCCACTTATACAGTAAAAAATTGTTACCCAACAAAATTAAATGCCCAAATTTCAAACTTACTAATGCATTTATTTGGACCGTGGACCGGATGTCAACTGACGTACAACATACGTCATACGGGTAGGTACACATACCATCGAGTTATAGGTTGGTAGTACTTATCTTCTTTCGTCATTGGGTATAACGCATACGACATATAAAAGTACATTAGATTAACTGTCGCAACTTTTGGACTTTCCAAGAAACATCAAATCACACTCGGATGTTGAGACTGAATGAAAAAATTGTATTTACGCGTTTGATTCATGCTTACGGGTATTTTTGCGTTTAACTAGCAATAAGTGAAATTTACTTGTATTTGTATGACACACAGTTTCAATGGAAAAAATCTTTTAATTTACTTAACCTTTTTAGCTACCTTACTTTATTGAAAGCATGCTCCAAACAAGTGTGAAGATTACTGCAGACCAAGATTAGTGGTCTTCGATGTTTAATGTTTAAAACAACCTATAAAAAAATATATTATAAAACCTCAAATAGTGCTTAAGTGTGACTACTACAATAGTGGTGTAGAGCAATATTTGATTTTTCTATTTAATTTTTAGTTCCTGTTGTTCAAGCATAGCAAATTGAATATTTATCATAGTATATTATATACTTATTCATCAGGCGGTGTGCATGGAATGAATAATGATAAAATGCGGAGGACGAAAATGGATTTTCCCCTACCCGCGACCCTTAGAGGCTTTATTGGGGATAAAGAAAAAATGCCCACTATGAGTGATTTTTTTGAAAACAGGGTCAAGGTTACAATGTTACTTAACTATTTACATTTAGATTTTTCTATATCTAGGTTTTCAAAGTTTTACAATAGAAATAAAATACTAAGAGTGACCTTAATCATTTATTTTAAGAACACCACTCTAGAGGTACATTATAGTAATATATCTAAAAAATACCTAAGCATATCTACCTACGAGTATGTAATGATTTTATGCTTTCAATAACATGGTTCTAATCAATAATCTTCAGATTGCTACAGGTACAAGTGTACAACACATTTAATTTGCATACCTAGTTATGTAATTATAATATTTAGAAATATAATATTTTCGAAATTCCAGGCTAAGGCGCCTTGCAGTCCAAGTCATTCACCCTGTAGATCTCCACCAGTTGCTGATAGTGCAATAAAGATGCAGCATCCTTCCCGTGAAAGAAGGAAAAGTCCCGACTTGGAACAAAAACAAAGACCTGTGCAGGTGCTTTTTGAGAATTCCAATCTTTTAGTAAGGTTATTGTAACAAAAAAGGGGGTTTATATGCAGTGAGAGAAATGAATCCTTTGAAAACAATTCAAAAGCGGCACTGATGTATCTATATATTTTTTATTTTTTGTCTTTATCAAAGACTGTGATTTTAGGAATCAAGAGAGCATTCACCTCCAACACAAAAACGGCAAGATAATCAAAAACTTGTACAAGAAATTAATACTTGCGCTTTACATCATCGACACGTAATTTTTTTTTTAATTTTGTTCGTTTTTAATGATTCTTTTACTTATCGTACAGTCTTTAGATACCAGTAAATTGCACATAAATCCGATTGTTTACCACTGTAATTTAGTAAGTTGGTAAGTACAAATAATGTAATAAAAATACCAAACAAATTACTTAAATGGTGTAAGCTCATAGTTCATAAATTAATAGTCATTTAGCCGTATTATTTATTATTATTTAGTCAATAGCCGTATTATTTAGTAAATAAAGATCAATTTCCAATGGTTCATAATTTCTCTTCTAACAGAGACAGTCGCCTCCAGAAAAGGAATCGGTAGAAGGCTTGACTGTTACCACAAACGGAACTAGTAGTGATACTATTGAAAGTACCGTCACTGAAAATGTAAGTTGTAGTTATAATTTTTCCTTTTTTTTTGCAGGCCTTACGGGGCCCAGAATTATTAACAAACAAATTATTAACAAACAAACATAATCCCATGTACCTATATTATCATATACCTACCTATATAGCAGTTCTTTATATAGAAGTATGTATCGAATTGATAACCTTTATTTGAAGTCGGTAGAATAACTACAGATTGTTTAATAACGCTTGTTTAACTTTTTAGTTTAAAATATTTCAGCATCAGTCAGTTGGGAAGTCTAGGGAGAGGCGCCACAGCGTAGCAGCGAGCTTCCTGGCAGCAGCAACAGCTTCTTTAGCTGCTTCTAAAAAGTAAAAATGCTTAAAACTGTGTCTTAAGAATATTAATATAAATATATGTCCATGGCACCCACGAATAAGTATACAGGGAATCCTAGTGTAGGACTATAAGAGTGCAACGTTATTTCATGACAGTATTTCCACACAATCAATAAAATCTTATAGCGTACGCTACCACCCTGGCTCAATGCTAAGTACTGTATAAAGTAGGAACTACTGGATACAACGGGTTATACTTTTTTGACCACTTATTACTTACGCATTAGATAAGATAAGATTACATAAATCTACCCAACCATAAACTCGGAAGAGCAGAAATATGCATGGAATTTTTCCCTATGGATGTTTATATTTGGATGCGACAATCCAAACCGACTTCACTTAACTTTATAAATCAGTATTTCCGGAGTTCGTTGTAGAGACTAGTGTGCCTGCGCGCAAGTGCTGCTGCTAGTCACCGCCTGAGTTGTGTCAACGGTAAGACGGGGGAGGGTACGATTGACAAGGCTTGACGTGACGTTTGTACCTCACCTCTTTCTACGTCACCCATTCTGCCACTCACATATATAAGAGACTGGCACTAGTGCGCATATTATAACAAACTTTCATTAATATTTCAGGGAATCGAAACATACTTTAAGCGTTCAGGGGCCAACGGTTGCCAATACCTCCCGTTCAGAGGCCCAACAAGCCTCGCTACCCTCGCATAATAAATTCCAGAGCCCTCAGATCTCTTTATTCGACCAGTCCAAGGAGTCTTTCGCTAGAGCTCACATGTAAGGATGGTTTTCAAAAGCGTGTTAAAAAGAGACAAGTAGAGGGAAGCGCCGTCAGACGTTTGACGTATAGTGATAATTGCCCGCTTTTTAATTGCCTCACTGCAATTATAAATAAGCTATCGCCTAGTTAACGCTAACTTAGTAATCAACTCAGTAACTAAATCCTAAATTTCACTAGTTTTCATCCGATATACTCGTATACATCACTTACATCTCATATTAGCTACAAAGAAGAAAATAACCTAAAATTAAGTATATTTGTGTTGTTGTTTCTTTTTATATTTGGTAAATTTTTGTTGTAGGAACAAATTATCCACGTCGATTCTTGGCCCGTCCAACAAGACGTACTTTGCTGAAGGGTCACTTTTTAACTGGGATCGAGAAACGGTTCTGGTTTTCGGTGGAATCGATCCTCACTCGCGATATGGCTTGCCTGACAATAAAGGAGATAATATTTACAGGTACATACTTAATTTGTACATGCACCTATATTACGTAAAAAATCTAACACTAAGTACTAAACCTTAGATAGTCGGTGAAAGGGGTTATTCCCACTTACAATTAATCTAAGCTACATTTCCTGAAAGTATAGAACAATACTGAAATTATAGAACTTGTTTCAAAGTGAGAAATGATTAATGATATTATCGATATAAGTGTTCAATAAACAGGTTTGATCCAGTAACTAACACTTGGGACTGCGTGGATGCTCTACCGGAACCTAGGCATCACCATTCCGTAGCTTTCCTCAGGGGCAGAGTGTATCTAGTTGGTAACTATCGTTGGTTTTTATGTCTTTGGTTGTTTTTTGTTTCGTTTGGTTGGTTTTTATTATGGTTTTTACGTCTCAACATGGAGAATTTATTTGATTGCTATACGAACTGTGATGTACTAACAGACATATGAAAGGCGATCTTATCTGGAGGTCTGCGAGAAGTATGCCTCCTAGTATTGTCTTAGTGTAAGTGGCGCTCGGCCGTTCTAATTAGAAATAAATAAATTGTCAGGTGGCGCGGACCCTCGCGACGACGACTCCCGGGGCAAGTCCGTGGTGGTGTCGACGGTTTGGAGCTACGAGCCCGTCACAAAATCGTGGTACAGCGAAGCTGGCCTAGCAATACCCAGGAAGAACTTTGGGCTCGTCGTCCATCGCAAGGCCTTGTACGCGATTGGTGGTCAAGATAGGAAGGACAGGTAAGGCGTCGGCGATAACGTTTATAGGTAAGTGCGATCACCGAGAGAAATTCGTTAAGATGCCAGAAAACTTGGATTTTAGACCATCTTTGTCTGACGACTAGATGACCATTTATTTTCATGCGCGAATAAAGCTTCAGGTATAGTATGGTTTAAGATTGGATGTGAATGTATGTATATTGTGTTTCTTCTTTTACTTACGACTTTCTACTTAAAGCTTCTTATCCTAAGATTGCGCAATTAGATAACTAAAATATTTCGCTCACTCAGTGAAGTCGAGCTCTATCAGTCAAATCTGTATTTCTTGCGATAGTTGTAACGTTTTAATTGAATGGTCTTGCCGTAACAGTTTTAACCCTGAAGCTCCTATATTAGCTAATCATATTTCTTTACAGAGTTCTGCGTTCAGTCGAGAAGTTCGATCCGAAGACTAGCACATGGAAGGAAGTGCAAGCGATGGGGCTACCGCGCACTGCAGTGGCAGCGGTCAAATACCGCGAATATATCTGGGTGGCTGGCGGTATGACTGGTGAGAAACGGAAGCCGGTCTGCAAGATTGTGGAGTGCTATAACTCAGAGACTAACGAGTAAGTCACGGAACAGATTATCTGTACTTCTAAACTGAATTAGTTTGGTACATGGTCCTCTTGACTTAGGAAACCCTTATGTGGGTAAACGCCCACTTAGTGTAAAGGTTTATATTATTATATGCGTCTTTAACGATTACAATATTTTGGGATAAATCCTGAGTCATCTTCACATATAAAATTTTTTATAAATGATTTTGTTCACTCTTTACACAGATGGACCCAGATTCACAATTTACGTTTTCCGAGATGTTTCGCGACATTATTCGCCATGAACGACAAGTTATATATAATAGGAGGAGCTGGGAAAATATCAGAAAAGGTTAATTGATGTTTTATTATTAGATACTGACCTGAATATTAAAATGTATCTACATAATGCCCACTATGTGGCACATAGTACCCCTTTGGTTCGAAAGGCTTGAAAAAATTCAATCTTAATTCTTAATAAGCACGTGTGTTTACATTGTACATTGAATTAAGTAGCACATCAGGCAGTTTTTGTTTACTCGCCACATTTTTTGCCATTCTATTAATAGTAAGATGATATTAATTTTCATTTATTAATCATAGAAAATTTCATTATTAAAATACATGATCCCTCAAACGTGGACGAAACGAATTTAGATGGCCCCACAACCAAGTGAATAAAAATACTTATTTCTCCTCTTACACCTCAATCATTTACATGCTTATGGCTATAGGATAAAACGCCGAGTAGTGTTAGCGCCATCGACGTATGGGATTGGCGCGAGCGACAATGGAAACTGGAGACGGAGCTGTCCATCCCGCGTCATGGCCACGCACTTGCCTACCTCGGCACTCAGATCATTATTATTGGTAGGTATTACAAACAAACAAATGTAATAAAAGCAAATGGTAACATAGTACAAACAGCGGCCTAATCGCTGACACAGCTATCGTACTATTTTTTATTACCATCATTACCAAATCTTTATTACTAAACTATGGTTATAACTAAAACAGCTTCGCAAAAATTAACGATGTATGATCATTTATATTATTTTTGGTGCCGCTTTCATTGAATATTCACTGCCGATTGACTCTACTTACTGCTTCTACAATTTTTTAACATAGACTTCTGAAATATACGTACTATACGAAATAATAATGTTACGTAAATAATTACTTAAAGTAATAGGAGACGAAAACATACATAGTATTATAAATGTATCTATAATAAATAAATACATAAACATTTAGAATTAAAAATTATATTATGAGGAATAACATAGTTTATTTAATTAGAATTACTGTACTGTATTAGTAATACTGTACTAGTAGTTGCAATTTATAAAATTATTCGGAACCATTTTTTTTTTTATCATTTTGACCAGGGGGTGTAACAACGATCTACATGCGAGCTCTAAACAACGTAGAGTCGTTTTGCTGCGAGCGCGGCGCGTGGATCCGCGGTGTGGCGACTCTACCGACGCCTCTGTCCGGTCATAGCGCCGTCACTCTACCACCGGCTTCTCTCATGTAGCTAAATAGGTATATAAAGATTTCCAAAAACATTATGCATTCATAAAAAACATGTTTTATTAACTTACTCTCACTACAAGCAATATCATTAAAATTAAAATTTAACGTAGAGTTCATTTATGTGCTACTTGATCATATCCCCAAAAAATTCTGTGCAAATTAACTATATTATGTTAGTGTTTTTCACAAAAAATTTTGTGTCTGTAAAACATTTTTGAATTTTAATGGTTTTATAAATATTATTTTTATAATGTTATTTAAATTACTTAAATTTGCAATTATTGAAATGGTTGTTTCTAAATGCGTCCCTGCATTGCTTTTATGATTTAAACTTAATGTAAAAAGAACTTAAATTTAAACAAATTATTTATTGATCTTTTTATGATTTTTCCCTTATTATGATGGTATTTAAATAAATTATTGTGTAAATCAAAGTTTCTTGGTTTTTGTTACGGAAATGAAAGGAAAGAATGGACAAAACAAAAACAAAATTATGCTTTCTTATTTTTATTTACATAATTAATATTTTTGTTTAAAAGCACTTAGAACTATTATTAATACACTTAATTCTAATATCACAAAAATAAGTTTCATTTTCGGTAATAAAGGAATATATTTCACTAATAAACGAGAAACCTCAAACAAAACAGAATATATCTAATACTATCCCAAGCTTACAGCTTCTTGGTTTAACTTATTAATTTGAGACGTCCTCGCAAAAATCATTTACTTATTTAGATTAGAATAAACACTTTTATCGGGTTATAACACTTCAACGTCTAGTAAAGTTAGCTAGCACTACCAGTAATAAAATCAATGTTGTAATCTTACCACACAATAATACTGCACTCAGTATAAATATACTAGCTTATATAGCTTATTTACTAGCTTTGTGATGGAATATTTGAAGTGCAGTATTTGAAGCATTTTATTATAATACAGCTGAATAGGTACTCTCCTCAAAACCAGACCTCCCGACAGACGCCCTGGAAATCTAACTTGAAGCCCTCCTCACAGGGGTCGTAAGACTTGAAGAATAAGATACTGCTGAGGGGTGATAAATTTTTCGGCTTTATGTCAATGACTTCCTGGAAAGAAAAGAGTGAAATAATAAAAATTTGGTTTGCACTTTCTTTAGACGCCATTTTGGTAAATAGCTCTAAAATAGTTAAAGGTTTCAGAAGTAGAATCAGGTAATTATTATAACCCTAAACCTATTTGTTACTTAAAACGACCCTTTTGACTAGAAATATGTAGTTTCCAGCATACACTTGAGGCAATCGTACTAACAGTCCAACATTGAACAGTGGCAGAAGAGAATCTCTAGATAAATAAATGCAATATAATTTAGGTTGTACTCGTATATCACGTTATCAATATTGTAACTAAGCAAGCATTGCTAATACTAAACTACATTGAATGACATTCAAAGCTATAAGTTACTAAAATAATTCTTAAAAATTAATAATATTACGAGAAGTAATGTAGAATATGTAGATCCAAGGTAGACCTAGAAGGATAATTATCCATATTATTAATATTATAATATTGGGTACAATTTGC
>DWQL01000608.1:0-14258 GCA_018231265.1 Noctuana haematospila | reverse complement strand
GGCCTACAATAAGGAAACATGGCATTACTATACTACCCAGAAACACTTATTTGATGCAACGACCTCGGTACTAATCTCCAGAACGGCTGGACCGATTTTGACGGGACTTTCACGGGCTGCTGGTAAAATAATCAACCTCATATTTCAACGTATCCAACCACCTCAGATAGAACTTATCTAATTGATGTTAGAACGTGGTTTCTCATGGGTTATAGTTAGCACGGAACGCGAGATACAATGAAATAATATTCACCCATCGCTGTCGTCGGAACAACTCAATTGCTGTCGCGTCACCATTGCTTTACCTTTGCGGTATCGTAAAATCAAGTGGCCTGAATGTTTTTTAATATACTTTAATATTTAAAACAAATACCTTGTTGCCGGTATTTGCCGGCCGCCTTGCAAGCAGCCTCGGTGCCTTCCTCCTGGAAGTCCTTGAAATGCATTACTTCTGCCATGATGAAGCCTTTCTCGAAGTCTGTGTGAATTCTGCCCGCAGCTTGCGGCGCTTTTGTTCCTTTCTGTAAGCAATAAATAAAATAAATAAGCCGACGAGCAATTCTTGTTTAATTGGATTCTTGAAAAAAACATTAATGATTGGTACAAGATACTGAGCAAAGTTCAGTTTACCAGGAAGTGTTTATGTTAAGCAAGGTGGCAAAGACTAACGCGATCGATGAAGTACCATCGACACATTACCACTATGAAGAAATAATCAGGGTGTCTACTTTATAAAAATTAGGGAAAAGTTAGGAAAGCTTAATGTGGTCAGAGAATTTAAGAAGGTGGAAATCCTGACTTGAGAAAAAAGATTAGATTTTCCAGCCATTGCATAGAGAAGGATAAGTTGAATCTTTCATTTTGATTGTAATTCTTTATGTGTAAAAAATAATAATATTAAAACCTGTATAGTCCATGCTTTGACTTCATCAGGGCCGGCAGTGAAGAAGTATTCCAACTGAAGAGCTTTATATCCTTGAACGATGATTTTGTCCAAAGCACTGAAAAACATCAAATTACTAACCTATTATTCTAGTTTTTTCCCTCAAATTTGACAATACATGTTGTCAGTAAGTAAAGCGTTGCACCAAATTAGATTTCGACTCGCGGATTTAAAACACAGCAATCAATTAATTACCAAGCACAATTACTTAAACAAGTAATTAAATAGCCAATGCAATTTCAAAGAAGCACACCCTACACCTACTTGTTCAAATGAACTTATAGATAAATATAAGATTTTAAAACATAAACATCAGTTACATTAATCTCACCTGGGTACATTTTCCTTTATGAACGCGTCTCTTTCCGCAGGCTCCATGTCTAACAGTTTACTTTCATAGACACCAGAGAATGGTATAAGTGGTGCCCCAGGATCGTTCTTATCAATCCACTCCTTAAGCTTTGGTAACCTGGTTTAAGAAATAAAAGTTTGTAGATGTAGGACATATTAAGAACGACAATTACTATATAATACTGAGTAAAACGGTGATGCAATATCGTTAAAAAGGTAAAAAATTAAAAAAAATTTAAAAGCATAAGAAAGGAGCTAAATTAATACTCGAGTTAGTAGGTTTAAATCCGAATTGTAGTGTGAATCTTTATAATTAATTTTATTAGTTGTAATTAAATAAAGAAAAGTACATACCATTTGTTCTTTCTTCGTATATAATCTTTTTCTGACAGATTTACGAGATACAATGCTGGCTTCGTCGTCAAGAAGAGGTGCTTATTTAAAACTTCAATCTAAAAGTATAAGTATTTAATGTAATTCTCTTATTACATATTATATATATTTAAATATATTGAGGTGTTATAACAAAACTATGGATATGTTCTGTGAATAATAGGAAATAGACATGTATTTTTTAAATATGTCTATATGATAGTCTGATCCGAGTTAGTAGGGTGTTACTCACATCTGCAGCACTCCAGTCACCGAATCTAATATGTTTCTTTTCATCAACAAGCACAGTTTTAACTCTCATCAAGGCGTCCTGAAAGTAAAATAATTTATTAGAAGAAAACATATGTGTTTAAAATATTTATCAAACTTTTCAAATTTCATAATTCTTTATCAATTTCACATTTCATTTCAAATTTTATATAAGGTATCTCTCGTCTTCTTCGTATCAGGAACATAAAACGGTTCGCTACTTGCTATAAATAAGCAATAAAAAATAAAGACTTACAAATTCCGGTTTAAGCTTCTTTTCTCCACGGTTGACAGAACGGTCCAGTTTATCAATGCTCTGCAACAGCTGTTCTTCGTCTTTGAGACGTAGTTCCTCACCAATCGTTTCCAAATCGCGAACTGGGTTCACATCTCCATCCACGTGGATTACATCCTCGTCGTCAAATGCACCTGAAATCGGTTAGTGAGATAAGATTAGTATTGTAGGTAAACTAGATTGGGATATAGTAAATTATCTATTAGGTAAGAACTAATATAAAAATATATACTAACGGCATAGGTTGAAAATGGCATCGCATGCTTTAATATGAGATAAAAATGCATTTCCAAGGCCCTGGCCTTCTGCTGCACCACGTACGAGCCCGGCAATATCAACCACGTTCAGAAATGCTGGCACTTTGCTATGAAATTAGATTTAATAATAATTTCAAATACAGCGAATAAAAATTAAGGATTCAGTTGACTGAATCAATATTATTATAAACATAACAATATTAAAAGTAGTACTAACCTGGCAGGTTTATGAAATTTGCATAAGTAGTCAAAACGCTCATCGGGAACTGGTACCCTACGTGCTGAAACAAAAACAACGTTTTAATACTATACATTATATATTTTCAATAATTAAGACAGACAAGACAAGTTAGAGACATTTTACCTTTAGATATTTCTATGGAATCAATAGAACCTTGATTTGAAATAATAAAAAACGGATTAAAGTGAATTTTATTTATTATGAAGTTAAAAACTGAATTTAAATAAAACTATTATGGATAAGACCAAATTCAGAACTGGATAAACTCATATGCGTAGAAGTTATGCTAGAAGATTTCATAGCACTTCCAGATATAGCGTTTCGAGGTCCGCAGCATGTGGGATACTTTGCGAATGGATTATCCATCGATCGTAAGCGAAAGCCTACATCATGTATAAGCTTGCATCTAGCTTCATACACTTTGTAAGCTTTTTCATAAAATAGTAATTCAGCTTCCGCCATATGAGGGTTATGAATTTTTAGGTACAAAGCTATGTGTAATAATCCGGATAATTTAATATTGAGACCGGGATACTTTGGCCTTGTAACGTTAATATAACAACAAGCCGTTGTCAAAATATTTCCAAGAGTTTGTTCTAAATAGCCTAATTTGGGTAATTTCTGTAAAGATATTTTCGGAAATACAGAAGCCTCTTTAAAAACTGAAACATTGTAATACATATGAGGTTTCGCCATAAATTTTTGCAAACATTGAACACTACAAAATAAATAATACTGTCCATCGTAACTTGCTGCCAACTTTCTGTCGCCTTTAACTATTTTCTGAGAGGGCAAATTCTCTGTGTACGTTACCATACAAACTCCATTTTCGTAAAGAAGCATTGGAGTTATAGTTTTTACAGGAACTGGAATTTCAGGTATATTTACAATTCCCTTTAAGTATTCTTCAGGTCGAGATAGTCCATATTCCATATGGTCAGGACAAAACCAATACAGAATATTGCCGAACTGGACAAGACCTTTCTTATCAACAGGGAAACCACTGTGTCGCAACGTGTTATTGTGAAGACATATTGGACACAGGTTTTTATAAGAGGACATTCGCTGCTCGAATATTTCATTGGAAAAACACATTACACCGGCCGGCACAATTTTAGATTTTACATTACATAAATAATATTTAACTTTAGAAATTGTATCCTCAATATATTGAGTGGCATCTCGAAAACACTGCCATTTTGAACAATCTCCACAAACAGTGTGAAGATTTTGAACATCGTCGTTTATCCATTCCTTTATTCTACTACAATTTTCTTGCCACTTGATATTACGGTCATGAATAAAAGGACGAGAATATGGCGGTTTCCGTTTCAACAAGTCATAATAAATCTCATTTTGCGAATTTCTGATCACAGTATTGCAGTTACTATTAATATAAATCATAATAAGAGGATAAAGACCTAATTTAAGGAGTTCACTAGCTTCGACTGGTTGATCTGGGAAGCCATCGAAAATAAAACTATTTGTTACCACACGATGATCTATAGTAACTGTATGAACTGCATTCATAATTAATTCACTATTAACGCACTCGCCCATTTGGAGCTTTTTTTCTATTGTAAGAGCTAATTCTGACCACCCTATATTTTTTAAAACATGCCTAATAGCCTGTCCTCTAGAAATGCACAACAAACCATAGCGTTTGGCCAGTTTACACGCTAATTCACTTTTTCCTGATTTTGGTGGCCCGACAATACCAATTCGTAATGGATACTCTCGGTATGTTTTAATAGCGTCACTCGCAATATATTTAAGAGGATTCTTTCTAAATTTTTTGACATTATCAATAGAATTCACGAAATATATACTATATCGATGAATGATAGGAAATATTTGATTAATCCGCTTACAAATGTTATAGGGATTTGACATTACATTATTATTTTCATATATATATACGGGACACATTCTTTTAAATTTACTTATCAAGTAAAACCCTTCAGCTATCAATGTTTCTGCAATATCACTACTTATTATAAACGTTTGTTCAAAAAAAGACTCATTTCTCTGTCTAAGAACGGATAGCATAGGCAATACATCTTTAAAGACTTTAGCAGCTGATTTGTTCCCATTTACAGATACATTTTTAATTTTTTGTTCACTCAATAATTCTTTTAGAGTTTGTATATTTTCATCATCAATTTCAAATATGCTCTCTAATCTAGCATTTATCCTTTCCAAAACATCTTCTGCTTTTTCCCATTGTGTTTCATCAACCGGCTCTGGTTTGACTTGAATTATTTCGTTATAAGTATTAAACAGATTTGCATCTACATTTTCGGAGCCTGATGGATGAGCATCAATTATAGTACTTTGTACAGATAAATTTTTTTCAGGATTTACTACTGTCATGCTCATGCTCGAAAAAACATTATTTATTATTTCATCGATAATAAGCTTTAAGACTACTTCTTTTGTTATCAAGGCAAACCAGTCCTTACGTTCTTTTTCAAATTTAATTTTAACTTCATTTTTTGCATCATTTAATTGTTGTTTCCATTTTTTCAACATTTTCGAAGACAGTCTTTCAAGGGTTTTTTCCGAACTCCCTTGTAAATCGATAATTAAATCAGGAATACAAAAACTGGCAATCATGTCTTCAACATCACTAGGTAGCTTTGGAAAACCGTCTAATACAAACCCCGTTCTCGAAAACGGCTTAGAATTCCACAATAACCTAATAACTTTTTGCATCAATGGAGATACCAAAGGAACCCCTTTTTCGAAGTAATTATATATTATTCGTCGTATTTCATTTTCGTTATATAAAATATCAGAAATCATTTTCGCATTTTCTTCATCAACTTGAAATTCCATTACGGCTTCGTCATCTATGGGCGTATCTTTAAAGCTATTTTCATAATGCCGACCTACTTTGGTAAAATGTTTAGGAATCAAACACCAGTTGAGAAATTCGGAAAAGTCGATGTGGATGACACCTAGTTCCTTTGCTAATTGTTTACTAAGAGTTGTTTTTCCACTACCAATACTCCCGACTACACAAATTCTTAATGGAGGCAATACTTTTGATGGTATATTGAGAGACTGATAGTTTGTTAAATCTTTTTGAAATAACTCCAAACACTCTTCATTACTAAAACAATATGACTTATTATCAAACTGTGTGCTAAATTCCGATTTTCCTTCCCACAAGATTCCATAATCATAAAACGCAACAGGGCAGTAAATATTAGTTTCACCCATATAATAGGGATCATTATATGTTAACATATCTTGATTAACAATATACTCGTCATCTTTGTCATCTATTTCAGAATTTTCAGAAGGTGAACAGGATAAGTAATAGCATTGTCGTAGTTTTAATAAAACTTCATCTAAAATTTGTATATCACTCTTATTTTCAATTTCTACTGCAATAACTACCTTAGAATTTTCCTGTAGTTTTACTTTTACAGAATCCCATTCTTCCCTAAATTTCTCAATTGCTTCATTAAATGACGTGAGCATTTCCGTCGTATCACTTGCATTATCTTGTTCCATCAAAATCAAGTCAAAAGTTTTATCCAATAAATCGTCTAACATAATTTGTATATCTAACACAGTATTGTCAATAGGCATTGATATCTGTTTTTTTATTTTCACAAGAGGATCTGATGACAAAACAAACCTCTCTTGATATTTTTTGTGCGATTTGTCAATAACAAAATATGATTTCAAAAGTTCAACGTCCATATCTTTGTTTTCGATTATAACTATCGTATAATCAGGTAATAGTTTATGTATATCCAGATAGCCCCAAAACTCAACATCTGATGGAAATCCATCAATTATGAACTTACCATACTTTTCATTTTTTTCCATGGATTCTCTATCAATTGTTGATAGTATTTGAGTCATTTCGTTCATTAGCTCCTCTGTTGTGGGTTCAATATCTTTTTGGAGGTCGTTTGCCACTATATAGGCAGATATAGATTCAGTTACATCTTTATCGCCTAAAACAGGTATCTTGGGTTTAATAGTCTCAGTATTTAGTTCCATTGGAGCATACTTTGTAAGTTTTGTATCTAGCATAATATCTTTACAAAGTTCTAGATCGTCTAAAAACGGTAAACATGATAGTTGATTTCTTAACACCTCCATTTTTCTCAGCTCTTCTTCGGGAATAGCTGTTTCTTCTTCAGTTAATTCTTCTATTTCTGACAACATTAAATGTTTTTCAAATAATAAAATGTAGGTATCTAAAACCTCTTTTACAGATGTAATCCACTTATTTAAATTAGAGACTCTTTCTATTTCTGCACTTTGCCATGTCATAAGTCTTGCGTCTTCAATAGTCGCAATGATTTCCGAAAGAATAGATTTAGAAAAATTTTCATATTTCTTCTGTTTTTCGTGACTTAAAAAGTTTTTATAACATATTATGGGTGTATCAAAAAGCCATGACAAACATTTTGCAATCATTGTTTTCCCAGATGACTTGGTTCCTATAATTATCACTCTACAAGTTGGTTCTAAGTATTTAATTTTCAAATAGGGTCGTGGATTCTTACAAAAAGATACCATGGCATCCAATGATGACAAAAGATACACATGTTTGAATAATGATACAGCGAACTTTGGTTTTCCCTGAATTGATCGCCGCTTCTTTAATTCAACTGGGCATCTTGTGTACCAATGAGATGCGTATCGATTAAAATTAAGAACCCCGCTTTTAATTGTATTTAACTGCTTGATGGTACTCCAAAACTCATCAAAGTCCTCAGACGGCTCTTCCAGATATAATGGTTTTGGTATTAAAACTGGTTTTATGGCCATTAATAGTAATTTTCCTGTAATATAATATAACATTTGATGAACAGAAGAACGACCATCAATTTTTAATATATATTTTGCATCATAATCTTTAAGTTTTTGTTCTAAAAAGGGACTTACATTATTTTTGTAATTACAAATTTGGTTAATAGAATTATATCTGAAATTGATTGGCTGTTTACAATTATATTTAGGGTTAAACACGTGACTATCATAGGGTTTACTATAATCATTAATGGTATATTTATGGGGCCACCGCGTTTCTAAATCGATATTTGATACAAAAGAATTGAACGTGTTTAAATTACTTAAGTAATTGAAAAATTTTCTACTTTTTTTAATTAGCGTATCGGAATCAGGGCTCATGATATTTATAATGACATCAGGTTGAAAATTGAATAATTCTTGAGTTTGGTCCAAAATAATAGCCTTCTTAGTTGTAAGAGAAACATTGAAGTTAAAGGCAACATCACTACAAACATCTAATAAATATTTAGGCAGCTCTATAATCTGCTCTTCTGCTTCTTCAGGTTCAAGTTCTGGTTGCTGTTCCTCTTCGATCTCTTCTTCTTCTGCTTTATCAAGTTCGCTACTTAATGATGAATGTGATGATATATTTTTTACTTTTTGTCTTGGTTTCTTTCTTTTAAGATTATAGATCAAATCGTTAAGTACATCATCTACGATTAGAAGAGATTCCTCGGCATATAATTTTAGAGGGAGATATTGTTCCATTTTGTTTGAAGTAATAAGTGGAAGTCCTGATATTACGTATCCTCTATGCTTGATAACTTGCGACTTTAATTTTATTTGCATAATTGCTAATATTAAATCATACTTGCAGACTTTATTATGCCTCAAGTTAAAATCTAAACACTTGCCCGTTGTGCTGTTCTGTTCAATTTCTTCTAGAATCACATTTCTAGAAGACAAATGAACACAATTTAACTTCTTAGAAAGGCTCTCACCAAGGCTATATGAACCAAGACCTGGTTTACCCAATATTAAGTAACTTGTTGGTTTTGTATTTAAATATGCTTCTTGAGCATCAATATCTGTCCAGAGGTTTACAAAATCCAAATCTGAGGGCAGTGGTATTGAAGTATTATTTATACCAACTACTGCTGCAGCTAATGGTGGAGTGTGAGATTCATCTTCTTTGAGAATTGTGCCATTAAGCAATTGCTCTCCAATATATGTAACATATTTGCTAATATTAATATTGCTGATGTCATATATGTCATCTATTTCTATATTGTCTTGATATTTTTCGTATGAAAACATAATTTCAGTTTAATTTGAAACTTCTTAACATTTGGAATGTCTAATATATTTGACAGTGACATATAAAAAACTTTGGTCAGTTGTTGGCCAGTATTTACTTGGGTTTAAGAAATATATTAGAGGTTTGTTGAACATAAGTGCCTGAGGAGCGTCTAGTATGGAGATCAATTTCGGTAAGACAAGTAATATGTATTAGCTCATTCTAACTAAACATGCTTTGGGATGCCAATGCAACTTCAGCATGGGGTCTTACTTCAATTAAAAAAATTCATGTTATATTGTTATATTTTGTCAATAGAGGTCAAGAACTAAAAGTTTATGAATTAAGCAATATACTTCTTTAGATAAAACCTAATTGAAGTTGAATGTGGCTGTCACTGGGTTGCAGTGACCACTTAACATCAGGTAGTCTACATAGTCATAGCTACTCATTTATGTTAACAATTACAAAAATATAAAACTGGGATACTTATTTTCATTGGGATCGATGGTGCAGAATGGGAAATTTTCAGCAGCAGCCTGGCTTTTAGTCAAGACATTGAAAAATGTCGACTTGCCAACATTGGGTACTCCAACAATGCCCACTTTTAAATTTGTGCCCACTCTCCCAATGAGAGGTTTCTTTTCAGGCTCTTCTACTTTTTTTGGTGGCATTCTGGAAATGAAAACATGACTTTAAATTTATCATCTATGTAGACTTACTATAAATGGTCTTTTACTAAACACTAGATTATTAGTAGCACAAATATTTGAAAATATTAACCATTATTGTAAAATTCCCTTAAAAATATTATAATCAATTTATTAATTAATTATTTTAATTAATTAACTTTAAGTACCAATAAACAATTTGCTTACAGTATACATACCAAACACAAATGTGCACTTAAAATAAACCAAATATAAATATAAAATACACCTACATTATACCTATATTCTACACACAAAATATTTTCAAAATACACTTTGCCAGGCATAAATTATGTCATAATTTAAGGTAAGAAACTATTTGATCAGTTAGGTTTAGACCTTATAGTATTTGTAATAATTCAAATCAGTTTCATTGCACAATATTTCTACAATTATTTATCATTTCACAATAGATGCAACAACTTTTTTATACATACCACAGTTTAAAAAGGACATAATTGCATAAAAGCTGTAAATGTAATGTAAAAAAAAATATAATAAACTACATTGTTATAATGTTGAACTGCTAAGAAGTCACAATAAATGCAGGAATAGAAGTACCTAACAACTTATTTGTTGTTATTACTTATTAATTGTATAGCAAATATATTTTAATTTATATTTCTATTTGTTCAGTTAAGATTAAGCCTACTAGTTGATTATGTGAGGATTCAAATTTTCAATTTCATTGCACAATATTTCTACATTTTTTTTTTCATTTCACAATACATGCAATAATAAAGTATAAAAATAACTTATTAAAACTTTTCAAACAAATACACAATTATCACAGATTAAAAAAGGATATATTTCCATAATAGCTGTAAAACTGAAATGTAATAAACAAGATAAATGTATCATGTAAAGGTGTCATGAAATACATGTTTACTATATGTACAACATAATAAATAATAATATATTTTGCAAGGTAAAATTAAACTATTTATTGTATTAAATTTTTTATAGTAGGTAGAGGTATATAAGTTTAGTTTAATTGCACAATATTTCTACTATGTATTGTGCAATGATATTGTAGGTCTAAGGGCTGCGTTAGACAAGATTTTAAGTTGGATCCCAGACCTACAAAAATATTGTACAATTCATTTTATTATATTGCACAATAAGATTGAATAGCGCTTTATTTCAAACACTCAATTATATTGCACAATTTGCTATATTGTGCAATATAATTGATCGTTCAGGGGACACCTAATAGTATAAATTTATAATGTACAGTGAAAGCTTTTTTTACCAGATCAAATAAACATGACATGTGTATTAAAAATTACATGAAACGTATATAAACAAATGTCCCTAACTGTTAAGATTTCACAACAAAGGCTGTATTATAGTAACAGCTTTTGATACTTAATAGAACAAGTATGTTAGCTATTTACAGATATTATAGTTTATATAGAAACACGATTTCATAAAGCTTTAAAACTTATTACCATTATAAAAAGCCATATAAATATATTGTATTTATGCAATAGTAAAAATTAACTGTGGGTTAACTTATAACATAATGTAACAAACTTATCTACTAATTGTTCAGTTTTAAATTTAAACCTAGTTGTATATTAGGAAGCAAAATTTCAACTATTCATAGCACAAGTATCAAGACATTCTAAACACCAGATTTTAGCTCGATATAAATTTATAACCTTTTTTTTTTACCGGCTTAAAGAAACATAATATGTATAAAACAATTACCTGAAAGATGTGTACCGAAATGTTGAGCTGCTAAGATTTCACAATAAATGCAGGAATAAAGTAACAATTCGTTTAATCCTTTTTTGAGTACTTTTGATATCGACACACAGCACAGCACATGCCATTAATGTGTCAAGTCCATTTTTATATAGTCTGCAATTCTGTTCTGCAATCAATCCTCGTGTCATTATCAATGTCAAGTTGTCATTATTGTCATTGTCAGATGTCATAGATAAGCTCGTGCGTGGGCACAGATTAAATAATAGTTAATATGTAATTGTACGGTAATCGTTAATCGTGATTAACTTAAATATAAGGTATTTCTATACTTATTATAGAAGAGGCCCTGTAAGGCCCTCTTACCCATTTTCTCCATGCACCAGGAGTCATCGCGTCTGTTTCTAACGTGTTGCCCCCAGTCCTCCCTGACCAGCTGCGCCCTCGCTTGGTGGATAGCATAGATTTTGTTTCAATTACCAGTATTTTGTATTAGTACAATTCGCTAGATGTCACTAAAGTTAATTTATTAGTTGTCAAAATTGAACCAATCAATAAAATTATAATAATATCTACCAAACACCTTACATTATTGATATATTTTCGTCGGCCAATTTTCGTACTTTTATATTGTACAATTTGTACATGGACCGAGTAGTCTTGGTACAAGGTATGTGACGTGTCACGTGACGTCTATTTTGGTATATTAACAACAGTGTATAGTGTATTTATCGTCTATGATCGACATCTAAGTTAAGTTAAGTAGTCTGTACTTTTTTATTATTATCTTATTACCTCAATTAATACTCTCAATAGTCTGTGCTGTGGTTTTTTGATAGTAATTGAATTGAAGTCATTTGAAGTAGAAAGTAAAAGTTACAAATTCAATAAAGATTATTAATCGTCCACTCGATTCAACCCTCGACCTCGACCAAAGTAATTACTTTTGTAACACAGTGATACTAAAATACAAACTGTTATACGGTACATATATCAAGTAGTTTCAAAAAGAATTAATTATTTGCTGCCCACTAAGTGAACCCCAAAAGGTACACTTGATGAAATTAATCAATTATTTTATTAAATATTTGTTATTTATTCGTAAGGCTAATGTACTACATTACATTGTATATTGCGTGTTCTCTTCTTTTTGGTACATATTCATGATTTTAAGGCTTGGATGCAATAGGGACCTCATTATTATGATAAATTTCATAATCAAAACCCATATACCTAATTCATGTTTCTCTGCAAATTCCAGGGTTAGCTGGTAGGTAGTTAATGCTATGCACTATAAAGCCTGTCTTTTGTACCACTATTTTGTTTGAGTTTAATAAAGTGGTTAATAAAATAAATAATGCCAACATTGACTTTATCCTTATTAATATAAAAGGTTATAAGTATAGTTGATACTTTGTCAATTTTATGGATTATTATATTTCAGATGCAGTTATCATCAGATCCAAGACGGGCAGACCGTGAACGTCGTTTTAAACCACCTCCAGCTACCTCAACTCCAAGTGAAGATCTAACAACTGACTATATGAATATTCTTGGTATGTAAACATAATCTTTGATGAATATTAGGTTTATACTAAGCTACAAAGAAAAAATATGAAGAAGAGGCTTTAATACTTTGTTCACGCACACTTAAATATTTTGTAGAACTGGTACAGTTTGCTCTATTTGGTACCAATTCTGCCCTCAATCCATGAAAGTCATGTGGCAGTTTCTTGTGTTTTGATTAAGAGGGGCAAATACTGGAGATACATTATTTGAGGCAATCCTATTAGTTCTCATTGCCACCTCCATGTATGGACCTCAAATAAGACAGAATCTATCTATATCCTATCTGAGTTGTAAATACATACTAATGTATGTATCAAATAGGATAGAAGTCCTATCTGAGGTCATACATGGAGGTGGTACAATGAGAACTAATATGATTGCCTCAAATTATGTATCTCCGGCATCTGCCCTCTTTAATTGAAACACAAGACATGGACATGGGTGTCCATGCTTCAAAGAACTTTTTATTATTGTTTATGGATAGGGGTCATCTGGTGTTAAAGACTTCACTGCAATCCCTGCCTACCTAATGTATCTCAGAAGTCTGACCTCCCCAACTAAAACACTGACGCTCTAATAATAATTTATCAGCTCTCCATGTGTTCCTCTTTCCCATGAACCATTGAAAACGTCCAATTGTCCAACCCTGCCATTTCAACATGTACAGTTATTAATTATTATAAAAATTTCAGGAATGGTCTTCTCAATGTGTGGTCTGATGATGCGTATGAAGTGGTGCGCCTGGACTTCTGTATTTTGTTCTAGTATCAGTTTTGCCAATTCTAGAATTACAGACGATACTAAACAGGTAATGTTACATTTATTTATGTTTTAGTTAGGTATATAAATAGGTACCTATTTTGGTATAATGTATAACATTTTACATATTGTGACACAGTTACATTCTTATAACTGTTAGATTATAATTTAACTTGTCAGTTTATTGAAAAATTGTGAACTGAAATGGCGTACCTCAAGCCATTTACATTATTGTAAATCCACTACCTATCCGCATTGGTGTAGCATGGTGAAGTATGCTCCAGGACTTCTCCAATCGTGGGTAACGACACGGGCCCAGCACTGCAACATTAATAGAGTTGAAGGCAGTTAGCCTACCTGATCATATATTTATGTAGTGCTGGAATGTGTAAACATGCTTTGCTTAAATTCAAAACATATTAATGATTCTGATTTATCTGTATAGCATAATATTATACTCTAAATTAATATATTTATTCCATTTCAGATTGTGAGTTCCTTTATGTTGTCGATTTCTGCTGTGGTGATGTCTTATCTCCAAAACCCTGGGCCAATGTCACCTCCTTGGTATTCTGTTACATAGTTAAATAATATTTATATGTTAATTTCTTGTCTGTTAACTAGCAAAATAAATAATGTTGATAAAAAATTGTCTTTTTATTTTTCTTGACACAGCATTAATAAATGCAGTAATGGTTGTTTTACCACTCTCCTCAGTCCCCT
>DWQL01000607.1:0-14259 GCA_018231265.1 Noctuana haematospila | reverse complement strand
TGAATGTAGCTATCGTACACAAAAAGAATTTTTCAAATCGGTCCAGTAGATCCTGAGATTAGCGCGTTCAAACAAATGAACTCTTCAGCTTTATTATATTAGTATAGATTAAAATATATAAAACAAATAGGGCACAACAGGATTTTAGGTACAAAATACAAACTTTACATTGTATAATGTAAAATATTTCTAATAAAAATAGCAGAAATAAGATAAAGCATTTAGGAATATGCCTTCGGTTTTCTTTACACTACAAAGTGAATAATGCAGTATGCGCGCTCCGCTCTTCAGTTAATAGAATGCCTCAGAAACGTTGGGATGCTTGTACTAAGGCTATTAATATTGTTATATCCTTTTTATTTATTTTCCTCGCTGAACATACCAATATATAATTATTCTAGGAGTTGGGCAGAAATTGCTAGAAATTATTATCTATTATTAGCAATAATGAGTTTTAATTTTATTTATTTATTTAAACTTTCTTGTGAGACTTTACAAAAGGAATCAAATAAGTGGACTTTATACCAGAATAAACTTTAATGTGTTAGCTAGTGGGTTTGCCTGCAAGAAAATTATAAACTTTGAATTAATCTTTTTAGTTGTTTTTTTATAAAGAGTGCTTGCAATAATTTATAAGAAAAGTGTTTTACCAATTCATCAACCGAGTCATTTATTTTATGACGCATATTTAAATATTTACTATGCATAATTATGCTTTATATGTTTTATGTATATATATTTTGTATTGATGTATATTTATTCACTCATGTATGTTATTTTATGCTTATTATTTTTCTTATCTACGTATTTGTTATTTATTAATACTGTAGTTATAGGTTGTATACCATGAAAATAAATAATTCTTGTACGTCGAAACTTCTCTATTATAACTGTTATAACCATTTCGAATTTCTATCGTTCACATTAGAAATGCTGAGTTCGTAGTAAGAAAGAGCGTCCTAGTAAAAACAAGAACCTGGTTTAAAGCGAGTTGTTAAAGTCACAAGTTGCGAACTGCTTTATTATTCGATATTAAATTCAGCAGACGAAGGACTCTTGCAAGTTCCTAACTAAATATTGAAGTTTTAGTACTGTAAGCCTGCGGCTCGTTATAGGAATAACCAATCATCACACGTAAGGCGTACTGTTGTCAGGTCAATTAGGTTGCTTAGAAAAATACTAAAAAGTTATAGTAAGAAATTTATTTGCGTCTGAAAAAGTATAAAATCTATAGAAACGATGATTCTATGTGTGAAACATTTAAGAAATATGCAAGTATAAAGCTCAAGTTCATAAATTTACATGTCTTAAGCTTATTAAAATGTATGAATGTTTGGGGAGAAACTAAAAGTAGTTCAGTTCTTGATTAAGTTTCAAAAACAAGTAGTAAGCGTTACTTAAGAGTCTTTAAGTTGAAATTAGATTAACAAAAGACGAAATTTAAAACGTCTTCATAAAATCTAGTTATTAAGAAACTGAACAGTATTTCTTCTCCCACAGGAACTTCGGCAAGGCTCGGCTCTATTTCCTGTCTCGTTCCTTCTAAGGTACGAGTTTGTCGACGTGAGTGAGCAAGGACAGCCTTTAGCGGACTCCCAATCTGCGTGCGACAGAGTTTTTAAATCCGCGCAGACATATTCCGGGAGATTCCAAGCTCCCAGGGCGATCTTTTACTACGGACGTGGCGGTGCCCAAAACCTTACCTGTATTTTAAGGTTAGTTGTTATAAATTACAGCCATGTTACATACATTTTTTAAATAAAACAAGTCTCTCAAGTTATAAAATTGTCTGCAGGTTTGAAGCTAAACAAGGTGAAAGAGTACAATTGACATTTACCAGTACGTTTTTTGGAAATAAGCACTGTAGTACGCACAAAGATGGAAAAACTAGTCGCTGGAAATGTGACCGACCCGAAACTAGGACGATTGGAGGCGAAGGATTAGCTCAAATTATAATAACTGAGTATCCTTGGGAAGGGGTCCCAATACAAAGAGACTGTTTATGCACTAATCGTTCGGATCCATTGAATATTCATACTTTGACAGCTCCAGTTGTCGAAATCAATTTCACTGTTACAATGATGAACATCACTGAAGACTATGACGATTTCGCTTTTGAAGGCGAATATAAATTTGTTTCCACGGGCCCTGGTGATGAGACTGTTTGTTCTACAGGTTGGGGAGAAAGAAGAGTTAGGGGCAGTAGTGGTGAAATAAGACTTTACGATAGAAGAGATACATCGATAACTCCAGAAATAGTTGGAGATAGGAATGTTATTTCAGAAAGTGTTCGGGCAGAAGTGGCGTGTGTTCACAGACCATGGCTTATTGAACCTGGTGGAGATGAAGTTACTCCTGTGCAAGGAAGATATTTATATGTAAGGATACCAGGTCAAGATGTTACAGTCGCTTCACCTTCATGTTCAACACCCAATAGATTATTTATCTATGAAGCCCGTGATACTTCCCGATATCGAGAAATATGCCCAGATGGTCCCAATTATATTGAATTGTACTCTCCTGGATGGAAATCTTCACAAACAAATATAGAGTCATCTCTGAAGCCGCACGCAAAGAGTTATGTGATCGATTTCTTGCAACATGAACAGGCCGATTACTCTATAAAATGGATTGAAATAATGAAAAAGCCTTCAATTGAGCATGACCCAGAATCGAATATCTTACCACCTTCGATTACGCAAGACTGTATATACAAGTGAGTATTCTTAAATGCATTAATATTTATAGTTTTTATTATGAGAACTTTTATTAATATTTTTTTGTTTCCTTTTATTTAGCTGCCCAGAGTTAAACGCCTGCATACCTGTAGCGCTCTGGTGTGATGGAAGCCCACATTGCCCTTCAGGTTATGACGAAGACGATTCTAACTGTTCGTTCAGATTATCTCTACCTCCTCCCTATGTAGCAGCAGTTGCAGGAGTAGGGCTACTTATCTGTGCGATAGCAGTAGCATTGTGTGCATGTCGGCGACGTCGAAAAAAGGACAAGGAGTTTAAAGCTAGACTTGATGGTGCGTTACCGCCAGAGGAACGACCTTACGATCGCGCCAAAATGAATGGTGTACAGGAATCTGCTCGTCAATACGCAACAGTGCAAAAGTACGCAACTATAGATAAATATAGTTTAAGTCAAAAGTACAGTGCAGGGATAAACGATGCCAGATATTACGATGAAGTGGCGCAAAGGGATAAACTTGCAGATACGAGGTACGCCAGCTTAGGCCGAGCAGGTCGTGGTGCGCGGCTTGATAGCTCAAGGGGAAACGGTTCCAGGCGAGCGATGCCTGATCTCGGGTATCCAGATCTCAAGGACGGCTTCTGTTGACATTATCCGGATCTCTTGGAAACCACTTTATAGGCTAAACCATGCCTGTATTAAAATAGAAATATTTTAACGATTGTGTTTATCGTGAAAATGAAGACTGAATTGGCAAAAGTGCCTCTTTAGAGAACAGTTTTTCGTCGAATCAGTACTTAAATAAGTTTGTGAAAGTTTCAGTGTGCTGTTGAAATATTTAAATGTTATTTCAGTAGAGTTGTAACTATAATGGCTTCTAATACAATGTAAAATGGTTGTTTTCACTTTGAAGCCATATCTATATTGAAGGTAACTTTGTAAATAAGATGTGAAATATAATATAACAAATAACAGTAGCAAACGCCTTCTAAACAAATTATCACTTCTGTTCTTCGTATAAAATTTTATACCTATATTTGTCTCATCAAATGACATATCTTTGTATATAAATTGCTTGACAATACAATTTTAAGATACAAAAATAAATCATTATAAACGTATACTAGTGGATTTATTAAAGGGTTAGAGTAATTTACAAGTCGACACTTTTGGGTAAATAATTACATTTTACTCGTATAACACTGCATAATATGTTCATAAAATCTGCCTACAATATTTATTTATATAATAATCTTTGTAAAATACTCAGATAAAGCATTTTTGGTACGGTGTAATAATAACACTAGATATAAAATGAAATGTGATATAGTTTGTAAAAATGTTAGGCTAACTGTCAAGAACTGTGTAACTTTAATATAGGTAAAGTTTCTCTCTATGTATAATATAGGTATTTGAATGGTATGTAAATGTTACTTATAGCTATATTAACAATAATCCTTTGTAAATAAATTATAGTGTAAGGTTTTTAAAGTCTGTAAGTATTTCCGGGTAAAAGGAAAATAAAACTCTTTCTTAAAATATACCGTTGTAGTTTTATTGAAGTATAGTATAATAAGGCTAACGTTAAAATTAAAATAGAGTAAAGAATCTATTTATATTTTAAATTATATAAAAGAACAAAGACGACATAGAGTATGCGCTACCAGAACCAACAATCAGAAGATAGCGCGACTATGAACAAAAATAAAAATAGAGTCTAACACAGCTTTACGACCGCACATGTCACAGCTTTTGCAATATTTGTCAACTTTTGTGAGAAAACGAAAATGACGAAAAAAACCGTCGATCGTCGAAACGAAAACGCCAATTGGCAATTTGAGCGAGCTATTACTTTTATGTATTGTTTTGTTTTTGGCTGCTGGTAGCGGTAGTGTATAACTGAAATATCGAAATATTTGAAGGAGGGAAACGATCGAGAATAGAAAATTGAAGCACTTTTGCAGCAAATGGAAAAAGTTATTGATTCTAATCAGAGCGTAATATTAAAGGTAAATTAAGAATACTCGTAATTATGAAACCTGGTGATTTAACTCAATTCAAGTTGTAAAGACAGTTTTATAATTATCAAAAATGGGAATAGAGAAATCTTCTTCTTGGAGCAAAGAATTGTAAAATTCACAAACAAAATTTCACTCCCTGATTCACCCATAGGAGAATAATTATCAAAAATCTGTTCAAATCTGACATCTCCTACCTTCTAGTATCTTTTACAAGACTTCAAGAGTACTCTGAAGAACCCGCAGTATAATTTATTTTTTATAGTTCTTAAACCCCAAATACCCTGTAATTAGTCCGTCAGCTAACTTAGTTTGCACTACGTCAGCAGAGTGGACAAGATCAGCTCAGCCTATAATGTAATTAGCTGCGAGACAAGCGCTAATTCGCTTCGAGGCCGCTTGGGATGGTTAGAACTGGCACTTTTATTAATATAATATTATTGAATATAAAAGGTTTAGCGTAATCTATAGTTAATAAGATGCTCTATCAACGAATATGAAATTTACAAGCACTGGACGAACTAAGCATAAGGATTTTCGTTCTATAATTTGAACAGACTACATCATTTGGAAGACTGAAAGCGGTGAGGGAACAAGAGTATCGCATTTCCATCACACATCTGCTAGAAGAGCACAAGTCCAATTAAATAATATAATATACGAAATATGTAAATAGAATAGTGGCATATCTTTGGGTGCCGCGAAAGCAACTTCGGAATAATATTCTGATGAATTATAGAAAAAATCTTTATAGAAGTGATGATATACCTACACATAGGTATATTTTTGTATGATTTTCGAAGAATATTTCATATAAGGCCCTCGGTGTCGTTACAGAAAATGTAATTTCTTATCATAATAAGTACTTTTAGGAAAAATTCTTATGACGGTAAAAAATTCTCAGAGTTCATTTTATGTTCTTGAGGTGGATAAACATCTTACTTTTACTATTTATGTATTAGTAACGTCGTTTCAAAAGAAATTTATCCCAAACTTCCGTAATTGAACTTAAACATCAAAAATAAATATAGCATTTTTAAGTCGTTGTAATAATTATGTAGGTATGTAGGTAATAAAATTAATCTGTGTGATCATATCACGGAATATATCTAAGCGTATTAATCCATCAGATTCCTCCCTGTGTACAATATCAATATTGCGGAACGCTCTTACTAATCAAAATTTGTAATTGGATACTCAGAAATTTGTTATAAATTCCGATTTCTTTGTTTATCTTCAACGGATCGAAGCAATGTTTGGAACAAATTCATTGGCTAATAAATTACTTACCTTGTATTCTTTATCTCCAACTGCTCAGCGGTTGCTAAACAAACGGCTTAATTCACCGACTATAATTGAATAAGTATAGGGTTTAAAACTAATACTGTTCTATGAATTTGGGAACACTGGTAATTGAATTGGTCAGTCCAATTTGGAACTTAAATAGTTAATAATCGACAAATTCCTGACTCGGCTTGGCACCATTCAGTCATTTCAGCGGGATATAAATTTGCCAATCACAATTTTGTAATGGAATGTTATGTAACCATTATTTTCTAGTTTGGGCAAATATTATATGAAAGTTTCATAGGTATTATGGCTTGGATACACATTTTTTCATATCTAAATATTTGCTTCAAACTGACATAAAATACCGATGAGTTTTCATTATTAATTGCTAAATGTTTACCTCGATCTGGGTTAGACCCTGCGACCTCGCCATTAATAACAGGGTTCTTTTATCAACAGTAAAATTAAATTTCGTTTAATGTATTTTTAGGTATGAAGAAATAAACCGCTACAGTTTAAATTACATTTCGTTGTTTTTCTTTCTTCCCTATTTTATGTAAAAATCAATCAGTCAATTACTCACTGATACCTATGTATAAAATTTGCATTTCCTATTTTACAGATAATTACATCAACACTTCCCTATACCGATATAATTTAACAATAGATTTTCGTAATTTGTCAACATGTTCCGTAAAAATAATTAAAGTCATCAATTAGACATGTTGTATTGTGTATTTCTTGTATTACCTAACCAGGTAATTAGGTAACTATAACAATTTAACTGTTTGCGATTTGATTATGCATATTAAATCAGTTTAGGTATCGAGTTGATGACGTCATACGTGTTCTGGGCATAGCTACAGCAGCTTATTGGATTATGCCATTCAGGCTCATTAGCAACTAATGTCATCTTGTTTGTACATTACCTACGTGCATGTTGAATGTTAATGTTTTAGAACTGAACTTCGTTGACCAGTAGCAGATTTGTGAAGTGCTACCTTTTGATAAAATCAATAGTGGTTCGTTTGATGAATTGTTGATTTTAATCTTATGTTGTTAATCTTATGTACTTTGAAGAAATAAAAGAGCCTTACAAATCTAAGCCATGCTCACACGATAGCAAATAGCCACCGGTATATTTTTAGTTACATGGCGGCCTCGGTGTCGTACACACGCTCTGAATTTCCATATCTAAATGGAAAACGGCCCTACACAATCAATTTTGTCCCCACATTCCATTTGAAAAGTGCACCTGTACCTACTCAGGGTAAAACTTTTTGCTTTTGTTCGCGGGAAATTGAGAATTGAAATCTATGGTCAATATCTCTGTATGGAACTAATAGATGCGAATGGTAATGCGTGGGCATTGAGTTATTACGAGTAGGCGTATACTGTGTACTAGATGGAGCAATGTGAATAACAGTTCTGTAACGTTTTGTTTAGGATTAGGTATGTCGTCTATGTATACTCGTATATTAAAGGCAAACCTGACTCACTGACCTATATATTATATCAAGTAACCAACGCACTGTACCAAGAAACTTGAAATGTGGTAGGTATGTACAGGAGTTCTTTTCATTATGTGAGTATTAAGAAAGGATTTTTAGAAATCCAACTTCTTAGGAGGAGAAATAGGGGGGTTTCTCATTTCTGCACTTAGCACTATGTCAATTTGTATATAAGGTCCTGATAACAATTTATTAGGTATAGGTACCTATTATAGATTTTTAGGGCCCCATTCGAAAGTCCACGTGGACAAAGCCGCGGGGATAATCTAGTATTAGAATAAAGTAACATTTAAAAAAAAATTATTCAGATGTCCTCTCTAGTAGGTGTAGTAAATAGTAGCTAAGTCAATGTGCGTCGGTCGTTGTGTATTCTAATAGGTTTTTGAAATTGCGCAATGGTTGGTTCGCTGTGACCATTGAAAAGCTGATATTGTGTTTAGTGATTATCACTATGTACTGTCATATTTTATAGACGGCGTAGTATTTAGAATAATGAGTAGTAACAAAAATTTTAGCGATTTTCGTTTTATTGCTACGTTTAAGGTACGAGTACTTTTTTTTAAAATGAAATTTAAGAGAAATTAAAAATATGATTGTGTGTGTATATGTATGTGTGTTTGTGTTGTCGATCAACGTCGGCATATCATTTAAGACCCGTGTCCAATAACTTAGTAAGTAAAAACTTAGTAAGTAAAAAGCGCCTGAAAAGTTAGGGATTATGGAAATTACATGCCGTTGAAAAAAGTATTGAGTACTCTTTAGCTGGTCTATTGTAGCCTACCCTTTTCCTTCTTTACCAATTTAAAGTGTGACAGATAATTAACTTATGGAATTCGGACAGAGATCTACCAGAGTTGAATACTAAGTTAGCTACAAAAAAACTTCTTGGCCAATCAATATAAGACCAAATTATATACACCGATTCAAGTTACAGCTTTATTTTAATTAATTTACACTATATTTTGCTCACTCTAAGCTAATTTTACGACACAAAATATTCATCATACAAATGTCCATGACATTCGTCATTTAATACCGAACATGTATATAAAATTCTACCCAACACACAATCATACGGTCACGTACAAATCTCGACAAGATATGAATCACCTATGCTTTTGTCACACGATTTATATCAACGCTAACAAAATCACCCTTGTATGCGACGTTCGATTTATCGTTGTGGAAACAATTTGTATTATTCGCACAAATATAACTGACATGATGTACCGAGAATCACAGTAGCTGTTTTGCAAATAGATTTGCTATTTAATCATCAACTGTAATGTACTGAAATGAATAACGTGACTTTAAATAATAGTTGTATTTCTAGAATTAAATGATTTATTTCGCAGTAAATATACGTACGTATTGCCTTCAACCCTTTTTATGTCCCACTGCTGGGCACGGGTCTCTCCCCACAACCGTCGAAGGTCTGGAGCATACTCCACCACGCTGCTCCAATGCGTACGTATTACTTATATCTAAACATTACATGTCAAAATGTACATTCCTTAAAAACCTGTATTACAACTCACTAGCATTTTATACTTAGTGTGTGTGTACGTGTTTGAATCTTCGGTCAACCATATAATGCGTGACCTTATTGCAGATATATAAGAGTGTAGCACTATTTTCTGCCATCACTTCTCTATTTCTATTCCGTGCAAATATTAGCTGGTGGATGCGGAGATCAAACGGCTTTGTCAAAGATTTACTACGATTTTCAGGAGTTTTATCAGACAATAAACAGGACAAAGCCGCAAATACCAATTTTTCTAGAATTATATAGACCTACTAAACAAACTCTGCATTTTATGATAACTGATAACAGCTGATACCATTTGGATATATTCACTTTTTTGGTACGATTAGGTAAACAATCCCTCATTTTAATAATGAAAAAAACTTATAACAAAACAAAACACGCTCTAACTGAGTCCTCTGTCTGCCATCATGGAGGACTTGAACATGTAAATTACTCCATTTTCCTTTTAGACGTTTAAATAAAAGAGGTTCAGAAAGCTTTATTTTTTCCTTGTCAAAATTTAATAAAAGGCCTCTTTAAACGCTGCCTTCGTACCGAAAATGTTTTGTGAATAATAATCGAGTAACTACGCTTCTATAAATAATATTGGCCGCTTGTAACAAAACTGACGAAAATCAAATCATTTGTAACGTCTGAAACAAAGCACCTGCCACGAAATTTGCTGATAAATTTTGCAAACTCATTCAATCTGTTATAATTGAATTTGTTATAATTCATTAAACGTCACGGTTTGTGACTACTTTGTTCAATTTTATGAAGTAAAAGTCAACTTATTCTCCAATATTTTTTCTTAAGATACTACAAATAGAAAATAAAAGCAAACATTTTATAATAAAACTGTATTATTTATTCCTCCACGCTCCGCCTTGGAACGGTGTGGTAGAGGCATTCCCGTGCCCAGCAGTGGGACAGAGTTGCAGGCAGGCATTATTGTTATTATTTTTAAATGCCGTTTATGCGACATAGCTAAAAGTAATATTTTAGAAATATGTCTGTCGGATCTTAAAGTCGATAGATATTGTTATATTTTGAATTCCTTAATACCTGTACGGGATTATTATACAGCATAAATGCTTCCTCTACACACAGCACTTACCAAATTGCCTACAGTTACACAGCGGTACTACGAATGTGCTTCAAAATTACTCCCTGTACCAAATTGGTATAATTAAACGTGTGATTCGATCGAATGCGCAATATTTCTCTTTGATGTTGCTGTTAAATGAATATTCGGATGTCGTTCGTATTATTTTGTTAATTACGAGTATTATGGAATGCCATGTGGTGTGTTCATTCCGCTTTCTCTTGCATTGTTAACATTTATAATATTATAATTTCCCTCTAGGCGCATGTTACGTAATTTTTCAAAACAATAATTGAGCACAAACAAAATAATATCGCGTTGTTGAATAATATTCATGTACTTTAAAATTATATCTGCAATTATTCGGAAGTTTAAACCAATTTTTGGCCATTTATACTCGTGTATCATACATGAAGTGTACAAAAAATATTGTTGGAAAATTTTTCCAAGTACCATAATTACGTTGTTTTGTATAAGTTTTGATTTGCAAAGAAAAATTAATTAAGTCTCCTTGCCTATTAAACGGCGTAAAGGTTTTCTGTTAAAATATGAAAGGGATCTGTAGAATATTTGTGAGGGACTTAAATAATTTAATTTCTGTAATTCCATTTTGTTGTTGTCCAAATTATAGAAAGCCAAATTATAGACTTTGTACTCCTATAAAGATAATATATACTTACGGTAAGTATAGTATCACTGAGTCAGTTTAAATTTTTTTCGGGCAAGCTAGTACGAAAAGAAGTACTTATTTACAAACTGTTCTAAACTATAAATAAAAATGGTAACAGTGCACAGTATTAGATAGTTCAGATTTAGGTATAATTTTCTTTAATAAGTTATTAATAAATTTAAAATTTAATAGGCATATGAAATAAGTTGTTCTATAGTATGCAACCATTAATAAAATTCCAAGTAAATCTTAAGCACAGATCCAAGCGAAATACGAAACAAGCCCACGAAATGATTTGAATGTACGCCATCTGCAGAACCATTGAAAAACTATTCTGATCTCGTATAACAAGTTAAAGTTCCGCGGGGGTCTGGACGTTTTTGCTTTCTTAGGGGCACAGTGAAGGGTACACTGTTAACAAGAAGTTATTCGAGCGTAACATGAACTTTCGAGTAAATGTAGCATGTGTTTAACCACGGCCATAATTCCAGATTCCACCGTAACGACCTTCTACGTGCGAGAGATAAGTCGAAGTTTTAGGCAGGGAAGGTATTTCGAACTGTTTTATCGTAAGCACGCTTCGGGACATTTTAATGAACGCTATAGTTAGTAAGAGATTTATAGAGCCTGCCGCGTCGCGTGACGTCTGGTTAAGGCAAGCGTGCATTTACATATTTCAGATTTATTTAGTTAAATTGGTAGTTAATTGAAATACTCACAAGGCTAGACGAAACATTGCTATGATTTAATTTAATAAGTATCGTAACTTATTTTATGTAACGTTGAATTGAGTTTAAGAATTTTCAAAACTTTTACCTAATTATTTCTAAATAAATGTAGTAGGCTCAGCCGATCGAGAAAGCACTGTCGTTATACTCACGGAAGTGACAAATGCCTACAGTACGAACTTGTATTAACTTTTTTTAATTACAAATAGGCAATCGCAGTACAAGATTTATTCAAAAAGAACTTTAATGACTGGAATATGTAGCAGTATGTTGCATTTCCAGTAAAGTTTCATCTATTAAAAATTGTTTACATAGGTGAGACCAATTTTATCTATTAGCACCTGCTCTTTTTCAGCTGCATAACTTTAGACGACTTACAGTTGATCTACGTTCGTTATCTCGTTTTATTTTTTAATGGTGAGTAAAAAAAAGTCAAACATAACACAGGACCCAAGAAAAGGCCCTAAAGGAATCGTTCGTCCTTGTCTATGCTATGTTGTTGCTGACGGCTTTACGTGATCAAAGCAAGAAATTTCGAACTTTAATTATTGCCATAGTTAGCGGGAGATTTACGTAGCCTGCTCAAATACGTTGCGTGCTGCATCGAATTAGCCGTTCGAGCATAGACTTATAAAACGGAAGGTTATTTATTTACTTAAGTAAACTTTGGTCAGGGTTCATTAATCGGCTTTTTAGATTAGGATTATATAAAGTTCAAAAGGTCAACGAACAAGCAGAATAGGCAGGGTTGGTAGGGGGAAAGGGATATTAGTATTGTTCCAGTATTATTTTAGGCCCGGTTCTGATTACGTAAATATTAAAAATGAACGCAAGAAGCACTGAGAATTCCATTACTGTATGTGTACGAGTACGTATAAAAAATTCTATTCTGTTCTATTTAGGTTTCCTTAGGGTTTGATTGTCTAATGAGGTTAGATTAGGTTAGACCATGTTGCTTTTGAAAAATAAAGCCTTAGTTTGTAATTAGTTCACAATTTTTCAACAGCTTACAAACTGACGACTTAGATTATAAAGTAATCGTTTTTGCAATGTTCGGTAACATAGTTATTATTTACTCGTATATGTACAGATGCGAATTTTTAGTTTTACGGATTTTTTTATAGATTTTCGTTAGCTTAAGTTCACTTGATTTTACTCACTTTATAGGTGCCATTAAGGCCTACATTCTAGTAGATTACTTTTAAATAAAAATAATGTTTATTCAGAGATTCTCCGCGTAACGCCAACGTTGCGTGCAACCCCATCGAATTGGCTACCCTCGCATTGATTTATACAAACCTCGGCATTATGTCTTTATTCAAATACGCCACAGTTCGAAGCTAGTGAAGCGCAATAATTTTTATGGCAAGAATTATCGATAATAATTGTAAATTTTGCACTTTTTACTACTGCACATGGTATATCTATGTATACTAATATATAAAGCTTTTGTTTGTTTGTTTGAACGCGCTAATCTCTGGAACTACAAGTCGGATTTGAAAAATTATTTTTGTGTAGCTACATCCATTAGGAAGGCTGTAGGCTATCAAGCATTACGTTACAATTCTTAATGCGGTTGAAACCGCAGGGCATAGCTAGTTAGTTTTATGTAGTACAATAGATTACAACAACTAGAAACACAACGTGATATACTCAAAATTATTTAAAAACATTCAAAAAAAATTATAAGATATTATTAAGAGCCATTAAATCTCATCTCATACTGGAAATACTCATTTCTGAACTTGAACTTTTAGATTCCTATTAAAATGAATCTACATTTTAATAGGAATCTTTTCAAATTAATGATTTGTATAAACATTCTGTTATAATCTGTTAGTTTGATAGAAGTGAATCAACGTCCTCCTTTTTTGAAGTTTAAAAATCTAAAAAGCTTTCGCCTTGTTTTTCAATCTATTCTGTCAATCAACAATCACCCTTGCTTACCCCTCTGTAATGGAAGCGAGAATCACATTAACTCAAATAAATAATGCATACGAATAAGTGAAATAGGTTCCTTCCCCCAGATATTACGAGGGCTGGTTACGACCGAGAAATGCAATGGGACAGAGAATATTAGGCTTCGCCATTGATGGACGCTGTATCAATATGTTCCAGTCGTTAAACCTGGTCGGAGGTCCGTTGGGCGGTTTGACAACATTGGAACAGCGTCGTGAAGTATGCTCCAGTATCTTTTGTTACAGGAAGAGATCCATGCCCAGTAAGTAAAATTAAGGCCCACTGGGCATATTTTTTTACAGGCTATTTATGCAATATGTAGGTAAAAGTTAATTCAGTTTTTTTGTTGTACCAATTATTCTGATCGTGGTAAGGTTTATTAGGCTAACCAAAGTTTAGTAATTGCTGAAACTTTTGTATAGCGGAAATACGTCTCCGAGTATTTTCAGATTCCGTTACGCGTTTGCACGCAACATGGCATGTATCTATTCAGCGTTTTATTGCTGAAAGATTGTTTGAATAAGCCGCTAAATGGGTAGTAAACCGATAAAATGTGAAGGAAACTTATTAGTCGACTAAACAGAACATAAAATATTATTATACTAAGGCATAATAAGAATACAAGTTTCTTACATCGTGTTGTTTATTTTTTTGTAAAATGACTGAAAAATGCTATAACAACTAAATAACTATAAAAACACAACTGACGTGCCAGTATCCGCTCTAGGGGGACTCCGGTGAGAGCCACAGAAG